>JAJOZX010010690.1:90000-92500 GCA_023014485.1 Bathynomus jamesi | reverse complement strand
CCGCGGTGCTCGAACTGTTCGGGGGCCCACCCTTCCTCTTCTCGGGACTGTCCCGTTTTCAAGTTTGAATTTGAGGTGCGGTCCTTAAGGACTACCGAATTCCTTAGTGCGCGGGAGGCGCGCGATAAGATCCGTGACCGGGAGCCGCTGCGGGGGTTGTCCTACGCTGCGGCTCTTGGCCCTGGCGGGTCCTCGGGCCCCTCCCGTGCTACCCCGGCGTCTACTGGAGTGGTGCCCCCCCTGGAAGTCCCGGGGGTTGGTGGTCCTCCTGGCGCCGCGGGTCCTTCTTGTTCCTCTGCCTCACTTTCTGACATCCCATCTGATACCCTGCCTACAAGTGCCCCTTCTCCCCCTCCGGCCTTGGGGTCTGGATCCTTGCCTACTCGTCTCTCGGGTGGGGAGGGGGATGCCCCGAAGGAGAGGAGGAAGCGTCGCCGTGGTCGGAGTCGGAGTCCTTCCGACCCGATCCTGACTGCTGCTCGCCTCGCTTCCCCTTCTTCCCCGTCTTCACCGGAGGGGAAGCGGCGCGCTGTTCCTGATCCGCTCGGGACTTCCCCCCCCCCCTATACGGAGCGCTGGTGGCGCGTCACCTCCCGGTGCCCCGACCAGTGTCCGGGTGTCGGTCGAGGTACACTGCCCCATGACACCCTCGATTACTGACTCTGTTCCCATGATAGACCCGGTCGAGAGGGGCCTGGCCCTCCTTCATGGAGTCTCTCTCTCTCCGGCTCCTGCTGAGAGTGGTCGGGTCTCTCTCCTGGATCTACCTCTCCCACTTGTGGTCGACCTTTCCTCTCCCCCCCGTCAGTGCTTGTCTGGTTTGACGAGCCCTCGAACAGCTGGTTCCCCCCGGTCCCCCTCTTGTGGGGAGTTGGGGGTTTCGGCTGGGCCCGACTCGTCGTCTCTCCCCCCGCCGGGAGAGCCCCCCTCTGACCTCCCTGTTCTACTCTCCACTTCTCGTCCTACTACGGGTGCAGCAGATGCGGAGTCGGTGGCCCCTACCCCCCCAGTTCTGGGTGAGTCGGGGAAACCGATTCCGTCCCTGGTTACGGACCGTTGAGTTTGCTGCTCAGCTTGGTCCGTGGCTATTTCGCTGTTTTCTCTGCCTCTTATAATGCCGCTTCCCCTTACAGTTCCATCTTGCATTGGAACTGTAGGGGGCTTTTAGCTAACTGGGAGAACCTTGCCTCCCTGCTGGTGAGCGAGCGGCCTTCCTGTGTTTGTCTCCAGGAGACTATCCTGGCTGCGCGGGGACTCCCTCGTCTCTCTGGCTATGTTGGTTTCCCTTGCACCCCGGATGAGCGCACACGCCGGCGGGGTGCGGCGATTTACGTGCATCATTCGTACCATCGCGTGGTGTGCCTCTTCGCACTTCCTTGCAGGCTGTGGCTGTGCGGCTCTTTTTAGATCGCCAGTACACTGCCTGCTCGGTTTATATTCCTCCTCATGACCCTCCTTCTCGCGACGCGGTTCGCGAGTTGGTGCTGCAACTACCCCGACCGTTTCTCCTCCTCGGGGACTTTAACAGTCGCGACCCGGCTTGGGGAGATGTTCGGTCGACTAATGTTGCTGGTATTTTACTCTCCTTAATGGAGGAACTTTCTTTTGCGTGTCTCAATTCCGGTGAACCTACTTACTTCCACGAACCCACGGGTTCATTTACCTGTATTGATCTCTCCTTGGTGTCCCTCGATGCCTTACTCGATTTTTCGTGGAAGGTGTTGGGGGACTCTTATGGCAGTGATCATTACCCAGTCTGTCTTGAGCCGGTCGGTCCGCAGCCGGGCGTTTCGTCTCGACCGAGGTGGTGCCTTGCGCGGGCTGACTGGCCATCTTTCAGAGCTCGTTCCGTCATAGTCCGTTCGGTATTGAGCTTTGGCTCTGTGGATGAGAGCTTGGAGTTCTTCGAGCGGGTGGTGATGGGCGTCGCGGAGGACTGTATTCCTCGTTCTTCCGGTAACCCGCGGACTCGTACGTCCCGTGGTGGACTCCAGCATGTCACCAGGCGGTGTGCGAGAGGAAGAGGGCAACGCGCCGCTTCCACCGCACCCGGCGCGCGGGCCACTTGATTGAGATGCGGCGGGCGAAGGCTTTCGCCCGCCGGACTCTCAAGTTGGCCCGTCGGGCCTCTTGGCGTGCTTTTGTGTCCGGCATCTCCTCATCTACCCCTTCTGCTGCTGTGTGGCGGAAGGTACGTAGTATCGAGGGGAGGCCAGTCCCTGCTAGTCGCCCTGTCCTTCGGGACGGGGACGGCTTCCTTTCGGATCCTGCTGCTGTGGCTGATCGGCTGGCCGGTGCTTTTGCTGCGGTTTCCCGTTCGCCTTCAGCTGCGGATCGCCCTTTATCGGAGGTCACATTCCCGCCCCCTGGGAACGAGCCCTATAACCATCTCTTTCCGATGCGGGAACTTCGGGCTGCCTTGGCAACCCGTCGTTCTTCCGCTCCTGGCCCTGATGACATTCCGTATGACTTTCTTCGGAATCTGCACCCGATGGCCCTG
>JAJOZX010010690.1:67500-85000 GCA_023014485.1 Bathynomus jamesi | reverse complement strand
TAATATGTAGGTATTAGATATTATTGTTCATAGGCTACTAGTAATTTGTACGCACTGTAAGTAAAATCAACGACATTTTAATGGGTTTTATAGATGTAAATAAAAACAATTGCTTTATTTAATGAAAGTATGTTTTAATTTTGTAGGATACATGAATGACTGAAAATATTACACTAACAATTAAAAGTAATTACTATTACCCTTCAAAAATACCAGCTGGCTAAACATCTGGTCAGACAGTCTAGTCCTTTTTGGAGCGTGAATGTGACCAGCCAAACTAAACAACCTGTTTAAACTCAACACCGAGTGGGCGTGGCCAATAGTGTTGCAACACCAATGAGCGTTTCTATATTATATGAGCATTTCTATATTATGGTTAATTAATCTCAATAACACAAGTACAAACGTGTTTAAACGTTGCGCCGTACTGTGACGTGACCAGTAGAGTAGTACTGTCATTAAATAAATATTTAATAATATTATTTATGTAAATTCATAAATATAACTCAGTAGTGTCATATTATAACATCTATTTAAATATTTAGAAATTCTTATTAATGTATCGAAGTATCGATTTTTTTCGATACATTTAAGAAAATTGACCTTAGCGATACCGATAAATCTATACTTTTTTCAAGTAGCTAAAGCGATACCGATACCGATACAAAAGTATCGATCGATACGTATCGGCGATACATGTATCTAGATACTGCCCATCACTGTCTACAGTTATAGCTTCCAACACTGAGTTTGTGAAACTGGGCCATTATTTTTGTACACACTATCACTGTTCTCACTGGTGTCTCCCTGGGATTGCATGGTACAGTCTGCTTATCATATTTTTGTGGATTGAGTTTTTCCTGAAGTTCACGTTATACCAACTATAGTAGATTCCTTCAGGCCATACTTCTGGCCCCATAAATACAGAGGGGTCCTCACATTTTGCTTTAATGTAGAAGGAGCTGTAGGTATCTGGTCTTCTACTGGTTAATTTGGAGCAGGTAGTCCCAATTTTCGTCATTTCAAACAGGTATTCTTCTAGTTCTGAAGCAGATCGGTCAGGTGGAAACGGGAGGCAAATACATGGGCCTGCCGAGATATTTTCACTTCCTTAATTGTTGTATTCATTGCTAGCCCTAGCCGTGGTTCTCTTCTGGATGGAGAGGGGTTCCCAGAGTCCTGCTTCTTCTTCTGACGCAAACCCCTTTTACGAACTGTTGTCCACCCATGCCCTACATTCTGCTCACCATGCTGACAGCTGCCAAGCAGGTTTGAATAGTCCCTTGAGGCATGACCACATTACTAAAGGTCTCAGTAGCATTGCCTTCTGTTGCAGTTAATTTGTCGTTTGTTTGTGTTGGAGATTTCAAATGCAGTTCAGGGTATATACGTACTACCTGCTGCCCACTGTTAGGATGGTTGTTCGTGTTCGTACAGTTTTTATGTCATTGGACTTCTCCTTTAGAACTTGAGCGTAAAATACCTTACCGTTTTCTCTCTCTCTCTAGTTTGGATATACAGCTCTGCTGAGCTGCTGTGAGAGAAGATGGTGTGATAATCGGAGCGGCAGGCCTCCTGTCATGAGGATCACTATGCTGTGTCGTGGTGATGACGATATTCCTGTCTGGATGGGCAGTTTGCCTGCTGCTCATCTCAGCTTCGAAGTCTGAGATCCTAGCGGTCAGTTTTCTGTGTTCCGAGGTTATGCTGCTACATATATCTTTTAGCTCTCTGTTTTGGACATGCTGGGTATGCAGACCACCTTTCAGTAGCTGCACCTCATCCTGAAGTGATTCTTTTTTACTTAAGAGTACATTCACATCAATAGAGTCGAAACGTATTGGTGGCAAGTCCAGGTTCTCACTTGCAAATATTGGCCTATCGTTAGTTGCCTTTATTTCCAAAATCTTTCTAGTCTCACAATTATTATTATTATTATTATTATTATTATTATTATTATTTTATTATTATTATTATTATTATATAATACTTACATAAAGTTACCCCAAAAATTAAAAAAATTAATTATTTTTAAATAATAAATTATCGTAAATTTATAAAATAAATATAATTACATTTATACATATTTTAATTCTTAAATTTATATATTAAAAACGGAGGAGGAGCCCTTAGTCTCAATGACCCTAATGGGTTTATTTTTGCAGATGGTAGAAGGAAAGATTTCTTCTCTCGTCATACTGCTATATTTCCTTCTACTACTTTTCTTTCACCACCTTTCTTTCACCACCTTTCTCTACAAAAAAAAAAATGGTGTCAATAATCCAGCAGGGTTGAAAGCACCTTAAACAGAAAAAACAAACAACTTAACTTAATATGTAAAAGCAATCTTTGCTACATTACAAAAATAAGACATTGTACACCAATAGTTGTTTGAAGTTCAGGAAATAGAGGACAATGATTATGTTTATGTTTATGTTTATGTTTTATTCAAGTGATTACTTATTATGCTTATTCCTTTTTCAGAAGACCGTTGTCATTGTTTGACTTTATATAAATAAATAAATGATCACAAAGAGTTGGTTCTCATTTATGACAACGGTCTTAGGTACAAATGACTGATTAATTAAATAAATAATAAAATAAGTCTACATACGTGGTAAATTCAAGCAACTGTCAACCACCCCAACCTAATTAAGCAACTTCAACAAACGCTATCCACAATGCCTGCCGTAGAATGTCCTATCACAGGTTGTACCTATGTCACAGCAGACCTGGACCCAGCCATTGTAGCCGCACTTATAACAGCCCACTGCACGACCCATGTCCCAAGCCCGACAGTCTCTGCAAAGGTTGAGAAAGTAAGACGGCCAACCATTTCGGCTGCAGGTACCAGTGAAGACTGGGCATATTTTACGTCGCGTTGGACAGATTATGCGGAAGCTACAAAAATCACTGGTAGGGACAAAGTGGTACAACTACTTGAATGCTGCGACGATTCACTCCGCAAAGATTTGACAAGATCCGCAGGTGGAAGCCTAACAAACAAAACCGAAGATGAAGTCCTTGCTGCAATCAAGAAACTAGCTGTCCGTGAGGAGAACACCATGGTAGCCAGGGTTACCCTACACAATATGCGACAAGACCGCGACGAAACTGTGCGCAGTTTTGGAGCCCGTCTTCGTGGTCAGGCCGGAGTCTGCAAATTTCTTGTTGAATGCCCAAGCTGCAACAACAACGTAAATTACACTGACCCCATCCTTCGCGACGTCCTTACCCGCGGAATTGCTGACCCGGAAATACAACTGGAACTCCTCGGCAACAGTAACCAGGAGATGACCCTGGAAGACGTCTTTCAGTTTGTCGAGGCGAAGGAAGCAGGCAAGCGCTCAGCATCACGACTGCTGGACTCCCATGCCGTGGAGGCCTCAGGCAGCACATACAGGAGAAGTAAGCAAATACCCCCACAAGACAAAAATGCCCCCTGTTCATATTGTGGTAAAAAAGGACACGGCAGAAGAGCCCCAGTCCACATACGCAAGAAGGATTGCCCTGCGTACAACCACAAATGCAAAATTTGCAAGCGCGACAGCCATTGGGAATCCGTATGCAGGAGCAAAGACAAGGACAAGAGCCTTTCAGCCACTCCTAATAAAGCTGATGAGTGCGAAGGTGCGGTATTTGATCTTCTCTGCGCCTCAAGCAACACTTCCGAGCCACATAAGAAAAGAGCAATCGCCCTCGACCATCACATTTACAATGAACTATCGGACTATGGATCAAGGAGAACTCACAACCACAGCCACACATCAACCTGACAGTCAGGACTCTCCCCGAAGACTACGAGGCGCTTGGGGCAACCCTCAATGCCCACCCAAAAACCGTGGTACTGCCTGCCATGGCAGACACAGGCTGTCAGAGCTGCCTCACCGGTATCAAGGTTATCCACCGCCTCGGGCTTCTCCAGTCTGACCTCATCCCTGTGACCATGAAGATGCACGCCGCCAACAACAAGGGCATCAAAATCCTTGGCGCAGCCATACTTCGCCTCACTGGCAAGGATGAACAGGGCCAACAAGTAGAAACGAGACAGGTAACATATGTGACGATTCTTCTGACAAGTTCTTCATCAGCAGAGAGGCATGCGTTTCACTCGGCATTATCTCGGGAAGATTTCCTACAGTGGGGGAAGTCCAACTGGATCCAGCACAATACTGTAACAACAGTGCCAGCACGCCACACAGTGACAGCGGACTTGTAACTAACTGCGACTGTCCAAGACGCCAACATCCTCCATCACCTCCAATCGAGCTACCGCTACCCGCTGTTGCGGCGAACCAGCAAAAGCTCAAGGAATACCTGCTGGACTATTACAAATCAAGCACCTTCAACACTTGTGACCACCAAGCGCTGCCCATGATGGACGGCCCCCCAATGAAATTGATGGTGGACCCCAATGCCAAACCAGTCGCACATCACACCCCCGTCCCAGTACCAATCCACTGGCAGGAGGACGTGAAGGCTGGCCTCGACCAAGATGTCAGACTGGGTGTCCTTGAACCAGTACCCGTTGGTGAGCCCGTAACCTGGTGTCACAGAATGGTGGTGTGCGCCAAAAAGAACGGAAAACCAAGGCGTACCGTTGACTTTCAACCCCTCAACGCTCACGCCACCCGCGAAACACACCACACTCAATCGCCATTCCACCAGGCCAGATCAGTACCGCAAGGCAAAAAGAAAACAGTGTTTGATGCATGGAATGGATATCACAGCGTACCAATCTGTGAAGAAGACCGCCACTTGACCACCTTCATAACGCCCTGGGGTCGCTACCGTTACAAAACCGCTCCCCAGGGTTACATTGCATCTGGTGACGGTTACACAAGAAGGTACGACGAAATTGTATCGAGCATCCCTAACAATACAAAGTGCATTGACGACGTCTTGCTCTGGTCAGACACAGTGGAGGAGAGCTTCTTCCAGGCCACCCAGTGGCTTGACACCTGCGGCAGACACGGAATCACACTGAACCCCGACAAGTTTGTGTTCTGTCAGGACAAGGTTGAATTTGCAGGCTTCGAGATCACATCTGACAGTGTCCGACCCTGTAAAAAATACCTCAAAGCAATCCTAGAGTTTCCATCTCCAAAGAACATCACCGACGTTCGATCATGGTTCGGGCTCATCAACCAGGTGTCGTATGCCTTCAGCATGGCCAAGAGGATGCAGCCGTTCCGCCTACTTCTGAAGCCAGGAACACCTTTCAAGTGGGATGACGAATTGGAAACCATCTTCGAAGAATCAAAGGATGTCATCATCACAGAAATAGAGGAGGGTGTTAAAATTTTTGACAAAACCAAGCCCACATGCCTCGCCACAGACTGGTCGAAAACAGGCATCGGCTACTGGTTACTTCAGAAACACTGCACCTGTACACGAGTCGAACCCTTCTGCTGCCATACTGGATGGCGTGTCACATTGGTCGCAGTAGATTCACTACCTCAGCTGAGTCCCGCTATGCACCAGTAGAAGGAGAAGCACTTGCCGTCGCCGATGCCCTTGACAAGGCGAGGTACTTCGTGCTGGGATGCGAAGACCTAATAATTGCAGTGGACCACAAACCTCTCCTCAAAGTGTTTGGTGACAGATCCCTAGAGGACATATCTAATACACGCCTCAGAAACTTGAAGGAAAAAACCCTCAGGTACCGCTTCCGGATGATCCACGTACCAGGCGCGAAACACAAAGCTGCTGACGGGTGTCACGATACCCCACGGCGACCCCATACCACTGACACTCCCCGATGATGTAGCAGCCATCCATCAACCATGCGAGGGAACGGCGTTCTTTCCCCCCCCCACCTTCCTAGCCGGCATACGGACATCACTGACAGATGGTAATGGCATGGAAGCCTGCGTCATTTCTGCAGCCGCATCAACACTCAACTCGCTGAGCCTGGCGTCAGTGACATGGGATCGAGTACGCACCGCCACGACCAGCGATGAAGTCATGAATAGTTTAGCCAATGTCATAGAGTCCGGTATGCCTGAATCCCGCCATGCACTCCCTGCACAGCTGCGGGAATATCACCAGTTTCGCGACGACCTCCGCACTGTTGACGGCGTGGTAATGTACAGGAACCGCACGGTTATCCCGCCGGCCCTCAGGCAAGAAGTACTGGCTTCACTCCACTCAGCTCATCAAGGTACTTCATCCATGATCTCCAGAGCAGAAGACTCCATTTTCTGGCCTGGCATCACACCAGCCATCACAGCACTACGGGCTAGCTGCAACCACTGCAACCGCATGGCACCAACCCAGCCCAGCGCTCCACCCACACCACCAACATCACCAGAATACCCCTTCCAGTGCGTCTGCGCGGACTACTTCCACTACAAAGGAGTAAACTACCTGGTCGTGGTGGACAGATACTCCAACTGGCCAATAGTAGAGAGGTCATCAGATGGTGCTGCTGGACTCATCGCCTGCCTCCGACGGACCTTCGTCACCTTCGGCATCCCCGACGAACTGGCTTCCGATGGGGGCCCTGAATTTACCGCAGCAGCCACACGGCAGTTCCTCAAAAACTGGGGCGTACACCACCGACTCTCATCAGTGGCTTTCCCTCACAGCAACTGTCGGGCAGAAGTTGGTGTCAAGACAACGAAACGCCTAATAACCGACAACACTGGACCAAACGGCGACCTCAACACCGAAAACTTTCAACGGGCCATGCTTCAATACAGAAACACGCCGGATAGAGATACAAAACACTCCCCAGCAATGTGTGTATTCGGCCGCCCTATCCGGGACTTCATTCCAATCCTTCCCGGCCGATATAAACCACACGACACGTGGCGTGAAAACTTGGCCACCCGAGAAGATGCTCTGAGGAACCGCCACATGAGGGGTGCGGAACGCTGGTCAGAGCACACCAAGAGACTCCCACCACTAGCAGTCGGAGACCTTATACGCATCCAGAACCAGGTCGGTCCACACGCCCGTAAATGGGACAAGACAGGTGTGGTCATCGAAGTCAGGCAGTTTGACCAGTACGTGGTTAGGGTCGATGGATCTGGGAGGGTAACTGTAAGGAACAGGAAATTCCTTAAAAAATATGAACCCTTCAGCACACCTGCTCCAAAGATGACCATAGACCAACATTTGAAGAACTTCCTAGCGGTGCCCACCAACAGCCCACCTGCTGCACCACCTACACCTGCCAGGTCAGCACCAGGACCAAAGACACCCGCTTCACCCCGTAGTCCGACACGGTCCAGCCCGCACGTTGAACGAAGGCGCCCGATCCCTGAAGAGACCACACCCCCTACCCAAGAAGACATGTCAACGCCGCCCATCGACATACTACCACCCGCACCCCCTAGGCCAATGGGTACGGCACCCAAACTGCAACTCCACTAAGGCATTCGAACCGTACCAGACGCCCCCCTACCTGGCATGAAGACTACCATATGAATCAAGAAGAGTAACCAATCAAGTATGCTTTAAATTAAGGGCACTGACAAAATAAGGTTTAGTCTTTATCCGTAAACATACAAATTTTTTATTTTTTTTCTTGCCATATTATCCTTAATAATCTTCTTTATAAAATTGCTGGCTCAAAGACTTGGGGGAGAGATAGAGTACAGTACACTTTACACTTTACTTACTAAGAACTTTATATGTGTTCCCAATACAGCTGTAACCTCACTACTGTACTATTACTTTTGTCAGGAATACCGTTGTACAACCCTTATTTTAATATATGATTCAATCTCTCGCTGAACTCTCTAATTGTATTGTAATATGTTTGATTGGATATAATGTACTGTATAATTCCATAAGTATTTATATTTTAGTTTCTACAGTATCGTATTCATCATGATGTAATAGCAAAGCCTTATGTCCTCATATTACTCTTAAATAAACTAGTATCTATGTTTTCCTATTAAAGTACTATACTGTATTCACTTTATAAAACAATATAAGTCTTTGCACTACTGTACTGCAATTACCTCATATCACATCTAGTATCAAAGACTTGGGAGGAGATAGAGGACAATGTTTATGTTTATGTTTATGTTTTATTCAAGTGATTACTTATTATGCTTATTCCTTTTTCAGAAGACCGTTGTCATTGTTTGACTTTATATAAATAAATAAATGATCACAAAGAGTTGGTTCTCATTTAGGAAACTAATTATAAATTATATAGTAATTATAAAACCACGTGATTCCTGATATTATTATTATTATTATTCAATATAAATATTAGAAAATCTAGAAGAGGAAGAGCCATTGTTGTCTCGAAGCGATATGATGACTAAGCTGATTGATGCAGCATTGCTTGTATATATTAAGTTAAGCCTTAAGGTGTATATATATCCATCTCATAATTGTAAGGTTAGTGAAAAACTCACTTAATTTAGAGTTCGCATTTTTGGGCACTTGTGGCATTTTTTTTGGGGCGCTGCGCGTCCTTCCTACTCGTTTGTTGAATGAGGCACTTACAGGGTGTGGTCTTATAGAGAGCTCTCTTGCAATTCAGTTTGTTGTTTAGATACAAGATTGTTGCATCGTGCAATAGTGCAGATTGTGTGGTTGTTGCAAGGTTTAGAAAGAAGGCCATAAATATGCCCCTTTTGTTTTTTATGTTAATTTTATGCAACTGAGGCCTGAGGTAGGCCCACATTGAGTCAGCAACCCTGAGGTAGGACCTAATAGGACCTCCAAGTCCGTAAGTTTTTAGTCTAGCTTAACTTGGGCTGTAGGTTAAACTGGCCGTTCACGGCTCAGCTGGGATTCTGAACCCAATAAAATAAAAAAAATAACATGGTCCTTCGGAACTGGATTCTAGCCCAAGACTGAGTCAGTGACTATTTTTCGGCAAAGTTCTGATTGTGCAAATTGTAGCCCAAGTTAGACCTGGATGGGTTGAGCATAATTGAGTTAAGGTCCCAGGGTAGAAAGTTTGGTTGCCCAATTGCAAAACTTGGCTACTAGTCTGTCGTTGTTTTGGGCCTACATTTTACCAGTTTGGTTAATTTTGGTTTGTTGTTTGTAGGTGAAGGTTGCAGACCAGTGCGCCAGTTATGTGGGTGGAAAATTTGGTATTCCATGTTAGTGGTTGGTCAGTACCCCAACCAAGCAATTCAGTTTATTTGAAAAAAGCAAAATTTGAGTTTGATCAGTTTGGTTAAATATTTCTGCCAATTCAGCTTATTTGGTATTGAGCCCAATTGTTTGCATTGAAGATGAGTGCAGCTGAATTGAACAAGTTTAGAAAAAGGAGAAGTGCCTACAAAGGTCTAATTACAAAGGTTATTGCCACGATAGATTTGGCCATAGAGCAAGAGCATTTAAGCTTAGTGTAAGGTTACCATACGTCCATTTTTTCCTGGACATGTCCGGAAATTTTGAATATTTATAACATTGATTTCTGAGGCCATAACACTTGTTCTTGGTTATTATGTATTTTATCACACTCAGTCATTTTACACACCAAAATACATTTTTCTAGTAGTATTTGATGTGATTTGTTCAAATATGACCTCCATTTCCGTCGGAAATGAGATCTAACAAAGTTATAGTACTTTGAAGTTTGGCTCATTTTCAAGGGAAATGGAAGTCAAAATCTAAGCAAAACACATCAAATATTACTAGAAAAATGTATTTTGGTATTAATTAACCTTACCTAACCTAACCGTGGCTAAACGAGCTCTCGTCTGTATCCATCACCTAATCCATAATAAGGTAATACTCTAGGCTCGTTTAGCCAGGGTTAGGATCATTTAGCCAGGGTTAGGCTCGTTTAGCCACGGTTAGGCTCATTTAGCCACGGTTAGGTTAGGTTAGGTTAGGTTAGGTTAATACCAAAATACATTTTTCTAGTAATATTTGATGTGTTTTGCTTAGATTTTGACTTCCATTTCCCTTGAAAATGAGCCAAACTTCAAAGTACTATAACTTTGTTAGATCTCATTTCCGACGGAAATGGAGGTCATATTTGAACAAATCACATCAAATACTACTAGAAAAATGTATTTTGGTGTGTAAAATGACTGAGTGTGATAAAATACATCATAACCTTGTTCTTATTTATAGGTACTCAATATAGATGACATGTAGTACACAGTGTATATATAACATTAATACAACGTGAGTTGGTAGATACTAATACAGATACACCCCTCCACCTCTGGAATGTCCTCTTTTTTGAAAGTTCAAATATGGTAACCCTAGCTTAGTGACTGTGCAGCTTTCCATATTAGAAAATAAAAAGGTTGCTTTAAGCGAAGTAAATGTTAAAATTGAGGCTCTTATAGAAGAGGATGAAATAGAAAATAACATAATTTACTTTGAAGCGATTATTGATGGCATAATTAAAGTATGCCACAGAGCAAAAGAGTTTAGCAGCTCAGTACAGTTAGAGACCAGGTCTAATAATGAAACACAACCCTCAACAAATGGTGTTTGTGAAGTTAAGGATAACAGATCTACAGTTCAATTACTGAGGTTTCAAGCTTGTACTCAAAACATTTTCTGGGAGTATTCAGGAATGGCAAGGATGGGCAGACAGTTTTCAATCAGCAGTTCATTCTAGTCAAGTGTTAAGTGCGGTGGAGAAGTTTAATTATTTGCAGTCTCTCTTGGAAGGGCAGCAAAGACAATAGCAGGATTAGCATTAACAGAGGTTAATTATAATGTGGCTTGGAATATATTAGAGAAACGGTGTGGTAAGCCAGAGATCTTAATTAAAAGGCATCTCTGCGAACTTTTAGCTATACTGCCTGTTAATAATCCCAATAGTGTCAAGGAGTTACGGCAGTTATATGATGAATTTGAAGTTAGAACTAGGTCCTTGGACAACTTGTGTGTAGGAATGGAAAGGTATGGTATAATGTTGGTCACTATACTGGAGTCTAAATTGCCTAGCTCAATTTTGCTTGAATTAAGTAGGGAACATACTACAGAACATGTGTGCATCCCCCTTCAGCAGATGTTAAGTCTTTCAGGCACATAATTAGCAAGACAAGAGGGAATTGAGTTTGCACAGTGGGATGTTAAACAAGGGGACAAAGGCAGGCACAGCACCAGTGTTTCTACAAAAAGGAATAGCCCAGGTACAGGGTAACTAAGTCCACAGCATGTTTTAAATGTTTTTGAAAGGTCACAGAGCAAGGTTTTGCAAGTTTAAAATTTTGTACAAAAAATGCCATGGCTGGCATCAGCCATTATTGTGTGAAAACACACTGAGTAGGCCTACCCCAGGAGTAGAGACAGTGGCACATGCCACTTTTATGAAAGGGAGTAAAAGTAAAGGGGGATTATTGCAAACACCTGCAGCATTATTAATTGGGAATGATGGAGAAGCTACTGTAAGAGTGTTGTTTGATAGTGGTAGCCAGTGTAGCTTTATTAAGACCAGAATTTCAAGGAAATTGAAGTTTAAAGAACTTAAGAGGGAAAATTTAAGAATTTCTGGGTTTGGGGGTTCCGTTCAAAACCGAACCAAAGTTAAGAAGGTAGAAGTTCTGGTTAAGGGGTTGTTACCACAAAGTCTCACTATCAAGGTCGAAGCTGTAGAGATTGAGGAACTTTGTGCTCCAGTCACTACTTGTTTAGATAGGCATGTGTCCAAGAATTGCAAGTAAAGGAATTAATTTGGGCAATACTAAATTTGAAGGAACAGAAGATATTAGTCTTTTGATTGAAGCTGACTATTATTGGCTAATGCTCATTTGAGCAAAGAAGAATTCTGCATTGTTTTGTGTGAAGTAGAAGCAATGGTGAACAATAGGCCTATCACTTTTGTTTATAACAGTATGCAGGATGCAGAGCCATTGACACCAAATCATTTTCTTTGTGGTAAGTAACATCAAGCCCCAGTTTGCCAGAAGACTTGCATCCTATCCAGAGCACTCAAGGAGAGTTAACCAGAAGGTTCAAGTACCTTGAAGAGCTACAAGATCAGTTATGGAAGAGGTGGCAGATAGAATACTTGCCAGAACTCAATTATTACCCATCAGGCAATGTAAAGGGCTCCAATGTAAATTGTATCAAGGTGGGAGAAGTGGTAATGATTGGGGATAAAAGACCAAGGCAATGCTGGAAGCTTGGCATAATTGAAGAGTTGTTTGTTGGCAAAGACAATTTAGTTAGGTCTGCACTGGTAAAGACTTCAGGAGGAAAATTAGAGAGACCTATACAAAAACTCTATGCTTTAGAAATTGGCAAAAACATGGATAGTCAAGATGAAACATTTGAGTTACAGCCTCATGGAGAAGGCTTGGCTAAATTTGCAGAAGGTAATGACAACAATGCCTCTTTGGTGGGGAGTGTTGGAAAATCTAGAAGAGGAAGAGCCATTGTTGTTCCAAGGCAATATGATGATTAAGCTGATTGATGCAACATTTGCTTGTATATATATTAAGTTAAGGTATATATATATATATATATATATATATATATATATATAATATATTATATATAATACACATCTCATAATTGTAAGGTTAGTGAAAAATTCACTTAATTTAGAGCTAGCATTTTTGGGCTCTTGTGGCATCATTGTTTGGGCACTCTTGTGGCATCATTTTTGGGGGGAACTGTGCGTCCTTCCTCCTCATTTGTTGAATGCGGCACTTACAGGGCGTGGTCTTATAGAGAGCTCTCTTGCAATTCAGTTTGGTTGTTTAGATACAAGATTGTTGCATCATGCAATAGTGCAGGTTGTGTGGTTGTTGCAAGGTTTAGAAAGAAAACCATAAATAGTGCCCCTTTTGTCTTTTATCTTAATTTTATGCAACTGAGGCCTAAGGTAGGCCCACATCAAGTCAGCAACCCTGAAGTAGGATGTAATAGGACCTCCAAGTCTAAGTTTTTAGTCTAGCTTAACTTGGGCTGTAGGTTAAACTGGCCCTTCAGAGCTTGGTCATTCATGGCTCATCTGGGATTCTGAACTCAATAAAATAAAAAAATTAACAATAAATAGCTTTTCTACTTGTGTTCACTCAAAACAATTTTTTTCTTTTTATATTATAAGAAGAAAATGTATCATTCATGGATAACTAAGGAAAAAGAGTTAATAGCTAATTAGTATTATTATTACACATCCTTACCTTACCTTATGAACCTTATGTTGTTTCGTGTGTTGGTCTCTCTTCACACGGAGGTCAAGCTGGTGGCCCCATTTTTATATAAGTTTTAGCTTCGACTTCTACTAGTTTCCTGAAAGTATATTTTGCTGTAATGTTAGGCTATTCTTCTCAAAGGCTACTTTGAGAAAATTTAATTCTGATTGCTTTTAGAATAATTATTTTCATATAACACCACAGGCATCCCCCGTTTAATGACCGGGTTCTGTTCCGACGACCAGGTCGGTAAACGAAATGGTTGGTAAATGAAAGCCTTGTTTTACGGCTTAAAAATCCAACCTTCACCCCCATTTTTATACCTTTTTCATTTGTTTATGAATCTTTGTTCATTTTTATATAAAATAACATTTTGCCAGAAACAGAGGTCTAATGGAAACACAATCTTTAGTAAATTTTTTTTATTTTGCAAAGCTCTTACAGACACGTATAAAAATATGTACTGTACTGTACAGTGTACAGTAATAAAAAATAAACAGAACACACAATAAATGTAAATACAGTAAATGCAAAAATAAAATATTAAATCACTCAAAATGTACATTTGAATACTGTAAAAAAAAAACACCAAGTGTCTTCAATCTGTACGATCGGTCACGGTTGTATCTGCGGTTGGTCGATAAACGAGTAGGTCGTTAACCGGGGGATGGCTGTATAACATTTACATTACATTCACTTACAAAGCTAACATAATTATAGCTATAACTTGAAATTAACAATTTTATATTACTGTTAATACAATTATAGTTCAGGTAAGTTAAATGAATGTTTTTCAGTTACGTCTATAAAAGTTTGCCAAGTTAAATTTGTATGTCGTAGTTATTTACTTCCTTAAAAAAGTGTGTGTGTGTGTCTGTGTGACAATTTTGGAATCCTTTTTTTAAATTAGATATGATTAAATTTGTATATAACTCATTTTGTGGTATTGTCAAGATGTATTTAGTGTTGGTGATAGTTTGTTAAATTTCAGGCCCATAGCTAGGGGGGTTCAGGGGATCGAACGCCCGCACCTCCCCTTTGACAGGAAAGGTCCACTTTCGTAACCATAGTTATAACTTATGATGTGATATTATAATATATAACGATCATTTAAAAAAAAAAAATGCAAGTGTTCATTTACTAAACTTCACAAATTACTCTAAACAAAAGTGCAAAAATTTAAAGTAGTTTAAACAATATTAAGCCGAACTACAGGGGAATAGCTAACTCACCCGATGAGGATAGTGAAGTTATCACTGTGGGCCAGGGGCGTACTGAAGGGGGGGGTCAACAGAGGTGGTCGCCCCGACCTTGAGCCTTGTACCGGTGTCTATTGATGTGCTTATCTCTATAACTATGTACAAAGTTTGTACATACAGTTACAGACAGGGGTGGATTTAGGTTTCCTGGAGCCAAGGGCCATACTGATTTAGCCGCCCTTTGAACACTTACTAAGTTACCATTTAGCAATAAATAGTTATTTGATATAATGGTTTTCAGCAAAATGCAGTCAAATGGTTTAGGCATTTACTCAAGCAAAATATATCTTATATATAGTATATATACACACCTTGTTTAGGTTCCGTGCATCGGTCTTTCTTCACACGAAGGTCAAGCTGGTGGCCCCGCCTCTAGGCCTGGCTTGGTGGAGGAGCGAGTTGCTTTCTTGTGCTCTCCATCGTACATAGCCAGGTATACCCGGCTCATCTGGTAATGTTCTGAGCCAGGCATCTAGTCTTCTCTTGAAGACTTCAACTTTGACCCCTGTAATGTTTCTGAGGTCCTTTGATAGCTGGTTAAAAATTCTTGGTTCCTTGACAACCAAGCTATTTTCCTTCAGAGTTGAAGAGGTCCTTTGTTGGGCCTTTAATTTGGGAACACTACACATTCTGCCTTACCTATTTTCCAGCATTGTCTGGATGGTAATTGGGTTTTGTTTGAGGTTTGGTACCAGTTTTCAATAATTTTCCATATGTAGATTATGGCATACCCCTCTCCTTCTTTCCAAGGAGTACAGATTTAATGTGCGTAGTCTTTCCCAGTAGTTGAGTTCTTTGCAACCATCAATCTTGGCTGTGAAGTGTGTCTGCGCTTCTTCTAGTTTCTTAATTTCTTCCTTTTTATATGGGGATGTCAAAACTGAGCAGTATTCAAGTTTTGGTATGATCAGTGTTCTCAGCAGGGGAATCATTACTGTCTTGTCCCTCCTTTTGAACTTTCTTAGCAATAAACAAAAAAAAAAAGTTGCGGGACAGGTACTATCTGATTTTGTGTCTTGAACTTGGTATCATCAGTCATTATTATCCCCAAGTTGACCACTTTTGTGCTTCTCTGCATGTTAAATGTCAGTGTTGTCTTGTGACCATTTGTATATTTTGTTTGTGTCCTGCAAGGCCTCTACTTCGTTTGCATCGCTGATTTTTCTGTTGATCTTTGTATCATCTGCAAATGATGTTACTATACTGTTGCTGTTTACTCCATTGTCTTGTCTGTTAGCATGATAATGAACAGGAGTGGTACATTGTGGTACTGAGCTGCATACTTATGATTATGATACACCCTGAATTTTGACCACCTGTATTCGATTTCTGAGGAAGTTGTAGATCCATTTTCCCACTAATGCTATTATTCCCATATGTTTCATTTTATGTGATTTTTTACCATGATCGCATTTGTCAAAAGCTTTAGCAAAATCCGTGTATATGACATCATAGTTTTATTGTCTTCGAGTGCATCTAGAATATTGTTATAATGCTCTATAAGTTGTGATGGGCATGATCTTCCTGATTGAAATCAGTGTTGATTTTTGTTGAATCTTTCCAGTGTTTCCAAGAAGTCATAATTTTTCTCACTGAATATTCTTTCGAAAATTATGGTGAAGTGGGACATCAAGGACATTGGTCTATAATTCTTTTCTTGAGATCCATCTCCTCTTTTATATAGGGACGATGTTTGCTCTTTTCAAGATGCTCGGTATTTCCCCAGTATTTTGGGATCTTCTCCATATCTAGTATAAGGGTGTAGCTATTTCATTTTTAAAGTTTTTAATTAATAGTGCATTCCATTTATCCGGACCTGCAGTTGAATGTGATTTCATTTATCCTATAGCTCTCGCTACATCTTCTAGGGTATATATAAATAAATGTGTGTGTGTGTGTGTATATATATTAGGGTGGTCCACAACAGCGTTTTTTGGAATTTTAAATTCGGTCACATCTGCCCTTATTCTATTCCCCCACAAGAATAAACATGCCAATTACACTGGTCAACAAAGATTTTTCATCAGAGTAAAATTTGTGTTGGCTGGATAGCATTTTTCACGCTGATTCCAAAACTGCATTCAGATTTTTTCTAGCATGTATAGTTTTCAAGATGAAGCATATATATAACTACACAGATTTAACCATTTTAAATAGGCAAAATACTAATATTTCAACATTTGATTGTGTTTATTTTATTGTGTTTTTTTAGTTTATTCATCTTATTTATTTCAATTATCTTAATTATACATCTTGTGTATTTCAGGTGTGAGCCTTTACGTCTAGCAGCATTGTGATTCAGGCAACAACGCCGTGCTTTGTGTGTCAAAAGATCAGTCCAGTCCAAGAACTTGTGTCAAGTTGGTATACATTTTTTTTGAATTTATAGTTTGCTCAGGTCAGTCAACATGCCTCGACAATGTAAGAATGACCCTGACAAGTTCTGTTTCGTATGCGGCCAGTTGACAACTAAAACACAGCGACGAAGTATTACAACCGACATTAAGAAAATATACAAGCTATACTTTGGTTGCCATCTAGGTGACCAAGATAAACCATGGGTGCCACATCAAATCTGTTCTGGCTGTTCAAATGGATTACGTGATTGGCTTAACAAAAAGAAAGCTTCAATGCCATTTGCCATACCCATGATGTGGAGGGAGCCGAGAGATCATCATGAAGACTGTTATTTTTGTAGTGTGAACTTAATGGGGTTTTCTGCCAAGAACAAACACCAGATTGTATATCCAAACTTGGATTCAGCACATAGACCAGTAAAACATGATGAAACATTGCCCATTCCAATTCCCCCAAGTGATAGGCTAGATTCTATCACAGATGACATGGAAAGTGATGAAGGTGCAACTGGCATTTCTGGACAATCTACAGAACCAGAGTACACTTTTGAAGGTAGACATTTAGAGCCTAAAAAGTTAACCCAAGGACAGTTGAATGATCTTGTTAGAGACTTATTGCATAATGGTAATATAATGCCATCCATCCCCATTGCCCATTCCGTCCATCTAAAAGAGACATATGACAATATGGATATACTACTTAAGGCAATCAAATACGACAGTCATCAATGGAATGTTTGTGGAGATCTAAAAGTTATAGGAATGCTTATGGGTATGCAGTCAGGATTCACAA
>JAJOZX010010690.1:0-65000 GCA_023014485.1 Bathynomus jamesi | reverse complement strand
CTTCATTAAACCAAGTTTAATGTGAAGAGGTGGCAGATAGATCTTTTGGGGATCCACTAAAGGGACAGACTGGACATTGCTTATCCCTGGGACATATGTATACCTAAGTGGCCAGTCACTTTTGGTGTAATGTTCTATAGTGGCGCGACTGTCCCACAGGCAAAGGAAACAACAAAATTTTGTGAATCCTGACTGCATACCCATAAGCATTCCTATAACTTTTAGATCTCCACAAACATTCCATTGATGACTGTCGTATTTGATTGCCTTCAGTAGTACATCCATATTGTCATATGTCTCTTTTAAATGGATGGAATGGGCAATGGGGATGGATGGCATTATATTACCATTATGCAAAAGAACTGCTTTCAGGGGTCATTCTTACATTGTCGAGGCATGTTGACTGACCTGAGCAAACTATAAATTAAAAAAAAATGTACACCAACTTGACACAACAAGTTCTTGGACTGGACTGATCTTTTGACACACAAAGCACGGCGTTGTTGCCTGAATCACAATGCTGCTAGACGTAAAAGCTCATACCTGAAATACATAAGATGTATAATTAAGATAATTGAAATCAATAAGATGAATAAACTAAAAAACACAATAAAATAAACAATCAAATGTTGAAATATTAGTATTTTGCCAATTTAAAATGGTTAAATCTGTGTAGTTATATATATGCCTTCATCTTGAAAACTATATGTGCTAGAAAAAATGTGAATGCAGTTTTGGAATCAGCGTGAAAAATGCTATCCAGCCACCACAAATTTTACTCTGATGAAAAATCTTTGTTGACCAGTGTATTTAGAGGTGGCTCAACTACCCCCAGAAGTCCACATTCATGGCTTCTGGGTCCCCCCCATATATATGGGTATTATCCGCTTGTTGGTGGGGGGTATCATGGCTGACCAGGCCACTCATTGTTGCCCAGCTAAGATTGTGGACTTGCTAGAATCAGGAAACCTCTTTCAGTGCTCATCCACCACACTTAAGAGAAACTGGAGTTGATCTTCTCCTTTCGTCAGAGTTCCGCTGAAGGTCTGAATGAGAGCTACTGCCCTTTCAGCATGATCATTAACTACTTTGATGTTTCCTATGATTCTTTTAGCTTCTTGGAAGTTTTCATTCTCCTCCCAGTGCTGGGGTCATCATCAAGAAAACTAATATTGATTGGTAGGGCCTTAAGAAGCTTTAATGAGTTCTTTGTGGCAAGAGTTTCTAATTTCAGTGTTGCTTTGCATTCCTTGAGTCTTCTTCTCTTTGAGAAGTCTAATGACCCCTCCTTTTCCCTCATACACTGGACCATGATTCCCTTGGTGTCTGGTGCAACAGTTTGATCGAAGAGAGCAAGGGCCACCAGCTCTTCTGATAAGTACCATAGGTGGTTTTCAAATTTCTTGAGAGCTGCTTTGGCCACTTTCTGGTCATGATAGTCCTTTAACTTTTGGATAAGATCCAGATCATAATTCGGAGCTTGTGATGGAATAGGAGCAGTGATCGAGCGTTTTAAGTAGATTAGGACTCCAAAAAGGGTAGGGGTTTTCAGGTCCTTCTTCTCTCGAGGAGTCAGGGTGATTTGATTTTGAAAAAGCCATTGCGTGGTCATTGCAGTTAAATGTACATATTCATGATTTGCGAGGGTGCCCTCTCAAGGCATTGGTTTCTGCCCTATGTAGGAGAATTACAACTTCTGACTGATCGAGGCCCGTGGTGTAGTGGATAGCATATCTGACCGGCAATCGGAAGATCCTGGGTTCGATTCCTAAGCAGTTACCTCATTTTTCATTTGTTCGTTATTTCTCCTCGTGTGCAGAACACTCCTCTATACTTACGTCGTTTCTATACATTAATATACTGCGTGGTCATTGCAGTTAAATGTACATATTCATGATTTGCGAGGGTGCCCTCTCAAGGCATTGGTTTCTGCCCTATGTAGGAGAATTACAACTTCTGACTGATCGAGGCCCGTGGTGTAGTGGATAGCATATCTGACCGGCAATCGGAAGATCCTGGGTTCGATTCCTAAGCAGTTACCTCATTTTTCATTTGTTCGTTATTTCTCCTCGTGTGCAGAACACTCCTCTATACTTACGTCGTTTCTATACATTAATATACTGCGTGGTCATTGCAGTTAAATGTACATATTCATGATTTGTGAGGGTGCCCTCTCAAGGCATTGGTTTCTGCCCTATGTAGGAGAATTACAACTTCTGACTGATCGAGGCCCGTGGTGTAGTGGATAGCATATCTGACTGGCAATCGGAAGATCCTGGGTTCGATTCCTGGGCAGTTACCTCATTTTTCATTTGTTCGTTATTTCTCCTCGTGTGCAGAACACTCCTCTATACTTACGTCGTTTCTATACATTAATATACTGCGTGGTCATTGCAGTTAAATATACATATTCATGATTTGCGAGGGTGCCCTCTCAAGGCATTGGTTTCTGCCCTATGTAGGAGAATTACGACTTCTGACTGATCGAGGCCCGTGGTGTAGTGGATAGCATATCTGACTGGCAATCGGAAGATCCTGGGTTCGATTCCCAGGCGGTTACCTCATTTTTCATTTGTTCGTTATTTCTCTTCCTCGTGTGCAGAACACTCCTCTATACTTACGTCGTTTCTATACATATATATATATATATATATATATATATATATATATATATTGAAATTATAATAGCGGAACAAATAATGCACACAGTTGAAGATCTTTAGGTCTTCTTGAGACCAGTTTTAGTCAGCTCTTTGAATTCCTTGCGGTGCTGAGCGACTGCGCGGAGAAGGTACTGCTTTTGTGCTTCATCCTTCGTGATTGTGCTGTTGAAAGCCTTAATGAGCGCAACTCCTCTTTCTGCGCAATCATTAACCACTGCCATCTTCTCTACACGTTCCTTCATTCCTTGGTAAGCTGGATCTGTGTTCCAATCATTTGGTGTCTTGGACAGGAATGATTGCACCTGTTCACTTCCGTGCTGCATGACAAGGTTGAAGAATTCCAAGGGATTGCTCGAGGAGAACATTTTTCCATCCACGCGCTTGAGTCCTTTTCTTTTTTCGGGAACAGCTACGATGTTGTGAGCAATCCTCTCCTTCGTGGATGCGTGAACTCAAGGATCAAAGAGTGCCAAGGGGATTAAGTGCTCAGAAATGAACCACAATGGCACTTCATCGCGGCAAATGCCGCGTTGTTCGTCTTTCCTGGGTGAGCTTTCAGCTGCTGCAAGAAAGTGAGGTCATTCAATGGAGCCATGTATGCAACACTGGCCTCATTCCAGTAGCGGCTGTAAAGGAGCGTGATAAACAGGCTTAGTTCCTCAATGTTCCGTTTCTTGGTCTGAAGCAAGGTGAATTGATCTCTGAATAGGAACACTTTGAGCGTGTAAATGGCCTTGGCCATCCATCGCGCATGGTGCATGGCTCCAGGGCTTCGAATTCTCACAGGACCGTCAAGCTTCCCTCCCAAGATAAGGAGGCAGAGAAGCATCAGTTCATCATAGTCATCCTGCTGGCTCTTCTTCTTGACAGCCTCCTTGTAGTAGGAGACCATTTCCTTCCTCTGCTCTGCTGTTTCAATGAACAGGCTGTCGGGTGCACTCTTGAACGTGCTGCGATCAATGAAAACCCAGTGCTGCTTGAAGCACTTGAATAGGCCAATTTCAGGTCCACTGGATGTTCCGAAACAAGCCCCGAAGGCCACAGCAAGGACAACTTCTACCACGTGGTGTCGGCAAGCGATCCACACCAGATCAATACCCAACTCCTTTTCAATGAGAGTACAAGCTTCAGCATGAAGTCCCGTGTTGGATGCAGTTGTATCAAAAACAAGACCTCGAACGTTGCCCTTCAAAGACCAGTCATCCACAAGCTTCAGGCATGCCTGAGCCTGAGATGCTCCAGTTGCAGCAGCTACCATTGGAACTCCAAGGAGTTTCTCTTCCACATTATCGGTTACACCCACAGCCACACGGTCCACCACCTCTAACCCATGGGAGATATCTGTAAGCAACTTACTATCCCAGTGCAAGAGAAGGGGCTCATGGGTCTTGAAAGTGGCCTGATCTTCGTGGCACACCGCTTCATGTGTACATTTTCTCACGCGACGAATGGTGCTGCGTGAGATTGACACTTCGTCCAAGTTATGCCCCAGCGATTTAATAGTTGCTGCGACCACTGCCATTCCTTTCCTGTCACTGATGTGGTGATCCAAGGCTAAGGAAATGTCAGGCATGATCACAGACTTCAATCGCTTAGGAGTGGAACGTTTTCATGCTGACTCCTTAAAAACTACAGTATCTGAATCTGATGATTCAGATGTGCTTGAACTAGAAGCGTCCAGTTCTCCCTGGGACCATCTCGCATCCACCTCGCGCTTGGCCTTCTCCTCTCGGTTTATCTCCACCTCACACCGAATCCTCTTCCTTGTTTGTTGGTCAGCCATTTTCTTGTCGATCGGGCCAAAGCTGGAGGAAGTGGGATTATTGAGCTGAGTGACAAGGAAGTTCTTGTCCTCCTCATTCATCATGGTCTCGAGGGCATCATGACATGAAAGATCAAACACATCATCAAGGTCTCTGTGAAATATGTCCTCCTTCATTCTGTAGGATGGGAAATTCTTTGTGCGGTTCTTCTTTAGCCCTTTTATTGCTTGTACAGTTTCAGGAGCTTCTTCTCAGCATATCTGGTTTCCATCATTGGAACGTTTGCTTTTGTCCAAAATAGGATCAAAGCTTCATTGGTCATCACCGCACTGTTATATTCTGTCTTCCTCTCCTCCAGATGGTGGAACATGAATTTCCGGAGGACTTGAAGCTTGGTAGGGAGTCCTGCCCTAGTTAACTTCTCCTCCGCCTTCCCTAGTAACCACAGCTCACTGCTAGACCGTGTTTTTGATTGCTTCAGCGGCATTTCTACACATTCCTACAAAAGAAGCCAAATTTAGTCATACTATATATATAGTAATCAATCATTAGTGAGACACGTCATGCATGATTGAGCGACCTCTTAATGACACCGTAGACCAACCATACTTCACACATTCACACTAAGTGTAGAAACAAAAGCAACAATGACCCCAAAGTGAAATCTCAGATGCTAAATTTTCCCTATGCTTGTGAACCACCCTAATATATATATATGTTAATTTATAATCGAAGTCGCACCCTGATGACTGTTATAGTGATTTCATTCATTCAATATTTCACATGCTAGTGCATGACTAATTTCCTTCTGAACGGAAATCACACGCCAGTGACGCGAACAGTTTCTTTGATTTCACCTGGGAAATACAATGGATTGTGAGGCGCTCGCTTCTCCAAAGTTCTCAGGTGATGTCAACTGCTTGCGTGATGGCATAGCCAGGTTCCGTTCCTTTGACTTATAAGAAGGGGACCTAAGAAACACAAAGGGAGCTGCAGTGGACATCTTCAAAAGAAGACTAGATGCCTGGCTCAGAACAATTCCCAATGGGCCAGGTGTACCTGGCTATGTGAGGTGGAGACTGGAGAGCACAAGAAACCAACTCACTACTTCACCAGGCCAATTTGAGAGGAGGGGCAACAAGCTTGACCTTCATGAAATGAGGAATTATCACGCGGAACCTTTGTAAGGTAGTTATTATTATATATATATATATATATATATATATATATATATATATATATATATACGATGAATAAAACCACGAAGGAAAGGAAACAACATGGTGCTCAAGCGCTTTCGTCTATATGGCATGTCTAAATAATCTAAGCTCGCACACCTGTATATTTTGACACATTACTTTAGCAATGTGATAAATTAGCCTATTATTTTATTTTTCCTATACATACCTAATTCAGTTTCAGTAGTCATGGTATTCCTCAACCAAGATAAGTAAAGAATGTTGATATAGAAACATATCCAACCATAAAGCATTTGTCTAACTTCCACAAAATCATAGCAGAAAAGACATATACAAATGTGTAAATTGTATATATTAATGATGTTTATTGTAATATAAATTGTATATATGAAATGTATATAAAACATTCATAAAAAAACCTCACACACACAACTAAATACAGACTACAATTTTGTGTTTACATGAATACTATATTATATCAATGCTATAACATAAGTATTTAAAAAAACAAAAACAATAGATTTTATGCCATTTAACATTACTCTCTGTTTCCTATTTGTTAACCATTCTTTAATCCAATTTAGCAGCTTACAATCAATACCAAATTCGTTTAATTTGTACAACAAGCTAGCATGTGAAACTTTGTCAAAAGCCTTACTAAAGTTCAAATAAATTATATCTTAGACTTTATATTTTGATTGATTTTAATCCATTTTAATATTTAAATATCATATTTAAAAATAGGTTACTTAATTATAAAAAAAAATGATGAGAGAAAAAAATATTATGATAAGAGTAAAATCTGTAAAAACTTTTGAAATAGAGGCAAAATGGCAATTTTTTGCACAATGCTATATAGTAAATCATTTTAACAGCATTCCTACCAATGTACAATACGCAGCAAGCAAAATATCACACAGCAAAAATCTGTAAAGCTGTGCATGTATGAAAAGAGAAGTAATAAATTCTATTGAAGCATTAAAATATTTTAGGTACTTTCCTGTTAACCCAGACCCCCAGACTTTTTGCCAGATTTGTACGCCACTTGCTAGATTGCCAAATTTCATTGCCAAGTTTTTTTTTAAATGTTAAGTAACTAACCTAACCTAACCCAACCCCTGGTTAGGTTAGGTTTGGTTAGGTTTGGTTAGTTAACATTTAAAAAAACAAAACTTGGCAATGAAATTTGGCAAGTGGCATCTGAATCTGGCAAAAAGTCTGGGGTCTGGGATAACAGGAAAGTGCCATATTTTATACGACAAATTTTATAAATATTTAGGAAAAATAAATGTACTTTGATATTCTATATATTATTTTATTAGTTACCTATTTATATCCTTATATTAGTGTACCCCAACTCAATACCTGGCATCCTGGCATTGGAATATAGTAGGTTTTGCAAGCATTATCATAGAAGCCATACATGTACTGAGAATTGCTATAGTTGGCATTGTCTTATCTTCATCACTGTCGGTTTCATACGATATACCAGTGATACCCTACTATAATTTCTAAAAATTGACTATAACCCTACAGCCTATGATAATTGTTGACTGGGTAGAAACTATTCAGTAGGCTTTTCAAAAAATAGGCCCTGTGGCCCTGACACACGGAGGATAAGATTGAAATATATTTTATCATTCTAAAATAGAAAATAGGTTGATCGAGTTGTCACTACGTAAATATCATTTTTGAAATTTAGTGAAGCTGATGAGTTGAGTGCACAGTTGATAAAATAATGCATTAAAATATAATACAAAAACTTTAAATGTTACAGAAATATCACATATGTCTATATAGGGTTAAATTTAATAATACACAAAATAATTTTTGAAGATATAAAAAAAATGTAATAATGCACATTTTGTGTATTAATATACACTAAAGTAGCCTATGCCTTATGTGGTGGCATACCTTGATAGTTATTATTCAGACAGGTAATATTATTCAGTTAGGTGGCTAATGGATTAGTGACAGGTCACTGTGACATTAGGTACATAAATATTATATATGCCATGGTATATAAATATTATTCAGTCAGTCAGCAGTAGACCAGTTGACTTAATATAGCAAAACTAGTGTTGGAAAGCAAACTATCAGTTGGTCATCAGTTGAACTGAGCTCATATAATGTTGTTATTTACGTGTGTAAACTATTGTACTGTATCTATTTCTATCACAAATAATAGGCCAAACTGGAGAAGAATACCACCTGGTATACTGATAACTAGCTACAAGTGTCAATAATTTTGATTTTTGCCCATCGTAAATTGTAACCTATAAACTTCTAAATAATATGATTTGAAATGAATATATAATATAGGAGGCAAACAATAATTTTGCTAATACTGGCATTATAACTGAGATGTAGATTGTTATATTGTTTGCAAATAAATTTTTTGGTCATTTACTTTAATAATATAAAGTATTATACATATAACTTTAAAAATGTCTGATAAGGGATAATATCAGGTACAAATATACTCTTGAATCAAATTACATATATAACATGTTAAAATATCAGGTGCAAATATATTTTTCATATCCGTTATTATATTATGTATATATATTTATATAGCAATGACATGATATAAACTTCATACCTATAGGCCTACCATATATCAGAAACATCTTTCACATACAGTACAAGCTACAGTTACATTAATGACCTTTGGTAGACTTTGACCATAATTTCTTATTCTCAAGATACATAGAAATGCAAAACATAAAAAAATAAGGCATCTCCGAATGTAGCTCTGTTTGCAATGCTCACTAGAGTCACTAATAATTGTAGCCATTCAGAAATTATATGATCAACACTCAGTGAGTTTGTATAATCTTGAAATATTTTGCTAGATCTTCACATCATAACTTTCTATTATCATAAATACTTGAAATATTACGGATATATTAAAATGAGAAATAAGAACTGCATGAAATGAGAAATAAAAAGTTATTGGGCTAATGTGTGGTGCCCAGGAAATCTTGTTCTGGCAAGTGTAAAAACACAGCCTGTCAATATTGTGGTGTGGCCACGTGTGGTGGATGAACATGCTTAATAATTCCCTTTTATTAGGTAAGTGAAATGAGCTATGTCTTTGTTTATTAATTTTGAGTAGAATCTTGCTTTTCCTTATGGATTTCAAAAAAAGAAGAGATACAGGCTAGTGTGAGGCTACAGTAGGTTACGTTTAGAAGAGCTTTAGGTTTAGGCTAGGCGAGATTGTTGAGCCTTCCCAAAGCATGGAGGAACTTGTTTGTAAAAGATTTTGGAGCGAGTATCTGCACCCAGAGGTGCAAATACTGCATTCATTGTTTGCATCCAAATATCACACCTGTGGGTGCAAATACCCTCAGCCTAACAATCTTAAGGTCTTGTGAGGCTTCCCCTAAAAAGGCCTCAGCCTCAGCTTTGTGGATTTCTGAAGGACTCAGCCTCAAGGCCTTTGAAAAATGTATGTCCTCAGCCTCGTGGATTTCTGAAAGACATGGCCCCGAGGTCTGAGGCCAGGTTAAATGAATTACAAAAACACTAGTAAGTAGCACTAGTTCCCTGCTATGTATTTAATATATCTCATGATCATAGTTGCTATCATTATGAAGATACAGTACCAAATGTCTTTAAAAAGTGTCTGACCATAATGGGCATCACATGGAATGACCCTATAGATACTTAAATTAATCTTATAATTCCAATATTGCAAACTATCAACTTGTCAAAAAGTTTCATGTGAAATAAATCACTTTTCTATTAATCTGTTTAACTATATAAAAAAATCATTAAAGAAGTGCTATCTGACCAAATAAAAGATATTTGGTTATTGAGGCATTCATTCCATGTCAAGTGTACACACTTTCTTTTTGGTGATTTCTGCCACTCATCTCACCAATTTTAATGATTTTTGGTGTGGTAGTTGGGTATGACTATGATGAGTAATGAAGCGTGACCAAATTTTAGCCACTTGGGTCAAATAGTTTGGGAGTAATGACCCCCCCCCCCCCCCCCCCCCCCCCCAATTTGGGGTCAGCAGTGTAACCGTATTTTGAAAGGTCATAACTTAGGATCTAATGGATGGATTTTAATGATTTTGGTGTCAAAATGCTCAGAAAAGAGCAGAATAACTTTAATTTTATGGACAGAGTGCATACATTCCATTAAAAAAAGTTGCATTTATATTTCACCTTTGACCTTGACCTCAGGTCAGAGTTCAAAATTCAAGGTCATGAAGATTGGCATAAGTAAAGACCTTTTAGATGAAGCATATTCAAGCAAAAAATTGGAGTAGGATCTCCATGGGTTTGCTTTCCACAAGCATTTGAAATTGTGCATGTTGAAAATTTTGAGCATTTTATTTAACTTCACAAATAGTTCATATATATATATATACATATTATAATATAGCTACATACATGATTTGATATATATCTATAGGTAAGCATCAAGATTTTTACAAACAAATTATTTGGTTCTCTAAAAGTATCAGTAATTTTTATCACAAACCCTATAAAATTTTTGCATTTAAAAATAACTTGAAATTTAGGTGTTTGAAGTTTGAACAGTGACTAACTTGTATAGGTATTTTTTTTTTCTGATGAATTAACGCTTCATATTGCCATGCTGAACCTGAAAAATATAAATTTTATACCTCTTAAAAATTTAAGTAAAATTATCCTTTTAAGGAGTTGTTTAAAAGATTAATTAGCAAGGTAGGTAGTTAAACCCCTTAGTTACCTCCCAAGTCCGAGGTGTGTGTACCTCGTTCCAACTTCTGAAGGACCTAGGCCTGATACTATGCAGGGTGCCAAAACAGGTTTTTTTTCATTCTGTATTAGTTTGCAGATCTTATATATTCTACTGTATGGCAGAAGCAAGCATAGGCATCGGGCATGTGCTTGTGGAGAAAATAAATTTTCTAACCTCTAAGCTACTAGGATTCTAACCCAGGACCATTTATTCACAGTCACAGGCTCTGTCAATACATGTCAGTAAGCAATTTAAATCGCAATACTCACATTTTCCATGCAGTTGTAAGTTTTTCATTATATGTTTTTGACAATAAGTTTGTATCCAGTTTCTTGATTACTTTTAAAGATGACGCTTTTTCAGGATCATATTGGCTTCATTGGTTTCCTTTTTTGTGATTGTATATGTTCTTCCAGTAGCTGTCATTGGGTTTATGATTGTGAGGATGTCGGACAAATCTACTGTAAGTATATCAGGATTTGCAGGATAAGTAAATTTGACTTGTTTGGGCCACAAGGGTGAAGGAAGTTTACTTTCACTTCACCCTCACTAGGATATGTTTCCATCACACACCCAATCCACCAGTGGTTATCATACTTCACTGTTACATATCCTGTGACACTTTCAATTAATTGAGTGGTTTGTTGGGGGGAAGCGAATTCCTTTCAACTTTCAACTGAGGCGCTGTACATTTGTACTTCTAAACAATTTTTTTGTCAGTGGTATGAATGAATGTAATTTTTGAGTTCCTGGTATGGTTCTCACGTTTGATAAAATTGGATCTAAAAATTCTTTCTCATTTGAGTATTGTTCGTGTTGCAAAGCTAAAAGACATTTGAGTCAATTTTTAGGAACAGAAATAAAAAAGATCTTTTGGGGACAGAATTTGATTTTCATGTGGCCTAAGAACTTTCTTTTGATGCTTCCCTTTTGATGGTTCCTCTGACACCATTGAATGGTCCATTGCCATGGCTGGTAGCAAAAAAATGCCACTCAGCCTTAACTCCAAATTCTTCATGGTGGCGGCATAAATTTAAAAAGTTTTTGCAGTGTTTGTATTGACCTGCATATTAGGGTGTTCCACTTTTATCAATCTGAATTTCACTACACTTTGCTCTTCCCTGTACACCTTATGATCTGTAAAGCATATGTATCAAATTTGAAGCAAATTGAACATTTAGAGGTTGCACACTTACGTCACCTCTGATACCTTAGCCCTTTGTAACCAAATCTCAAGAATGTCCCAACTTCCAACATATTGTAATGTTTTCTTTTCTTTCACAGGTGCAGAAAGTGTTGAAAATGGAAAGAAAGAAGATCTGGCTGATTGAAAAGACTCCAGTCAAAGAGCTCTTAGGAGCAAGATTGCCATCAAGTCCTCCTCTGCTTTATGTACCATCACCTAGAGCTGAAGGGAACAATCCCCCTTGCCATCAAGTCTACAAGTATCAAGCTTCAAGAAGTTTGGAAGAAGGCGAATATCCCCATGAACACAGAGAAGAATATTAGAGTTGCTATACTAAAGCTGTACAAAGAGTACCAAAACTTGAAGATGATGATGTCGAGACAGATGGACATAGCCATTATGAAGCATCAGGTGTGGAAGGGACACCTTGCTGACCTTTTTGACATTGCTTGTCAAGGTGTGATGAGCATGAGTTCAGTTTCGGAGGAGGACAGAATGAGTTCTTCAATGGCTGGGGTGGATAGGAAACACAACATGGCTGTCAAACAGAAAGAAGAAGAAGCAGCTAAGAAACTTGAACTTCGCAAATGAAAGCATGCTGAAGAAGCTGGATAGCACATACTCTAGCTCAATGGTGACAACAGATGATGATAATGGTGATTTTGCTGCTCCATTGGCCTCTAAGTCACCTCGTCATTCCAAGAACACACTTGATCCAACACTCGTGGCTACTTGGTATAGACAACAACTCTCTATTTGACAAGCAAGCACTTCCTTCATTGCAACTATATTATATATTATTTATATTATATATTAAAACATTAGGTTAAATCTATTTTCATAAAATTGAGCTAGGTCTAGGCATAGGCTACTATGGTTATAGTTGAAGGATTTGCACTGACTCCGACTCCATCCAACTATGCACTTCCGACTCCACTCAAAATTGACTGACTCCACAGCCCTGGCTTCATCTGAAGATCTTTACTTATGCCAATTTTCATGACCTTGAATTTTGAAGTCTGACCTAAGGTCAAAGGTGAAATATAAATGCAACTTTTTTTAATGGAATGTACACACACACTGTGCACAAAATTAAAGTTATTCTGCTGACTTTTCTGAGCATTTTGACACCAAAATCATTAAAATCCATCCATTAGATCCTGAGTTATAACCTTTCAAAATCATGGTTACGCTGCTGACCCCAAATTTTGGGGGGTCATTACTCCCAAACTATTTGACCCAAGTGGCTAAAATTTGGTCACACTTCATTACTCATCATACCCAACTACCACACCAAAATCATTAAAATCAGTGAGATGACCTGACATAAGGTGTGTACACTTGACATGGAATGCCTCTATTGTGTCCTACCAGATGTCTGCAAAACAACTATGCAGCAAATCCAAAATGTTAAGCCATGAAGATCTAGTTCTCTTTTCATAGAAGCCAATAATGTATCTCAGGTTAGAGGTTTAATGAATGTGAAATCTATCCCTTATAGAAATAACACTGATTCCTGTGAAAGTTGAACTTGCAACAGACTATGATAATGTTCAAGGATTTAGTTTATGCACTAGAATAGTGTACTTTCCATGAGGAAGGAATTATGCAAGAATTACAATCTGATGGTGTTTTAAAATGTAATGTCATCAATTACTTAAAAGTGAAGAAAAACTTGTCTAAGATTGCTAGTCTTTACTTTTGGGGGTAAAGTATTACCGAAAAGCATTTTATGTCTAATAAGGGTACAGATGCTCTTTGCCACAGAACTTGTAGTTTTCAAGCAGTTCAGTGATGTCAACAAGCATTGTACAGTCTATTGATATCCACTTCTTGAATGCAGCTGTCTATTGCATTTATAGCTGAATCCAAACCCTCAAGAAAGGTAACAATATTATTTTCTCTTGGACATTTTACACCCTTTTAAAACATAGTCTGAATTTTGCACACTGCATATTTAACAAGTTTTGTATATCACTTTTTTTTTTTTTTTTTTTTTTTTTTCCCCCTCAAAAGTTGGCAATTGTGGTTCTGATTATAAAGAATTTACTTGTCTGAACTTCATCCATTAATATTGACTTAAATAGGATTAAAGAATAAACTATAGACTTGTGTGGATCAGGTTTATTGGTTATAGCATGAAAGAACATCTTGTTGTATACCTTCATGTTGTGAACCCTATTTTTACTTTTGTTACCAGGGGTTTATTTTAATGGTAATGTGGCAGTCATCTGGTTGTTTGAAGGTACTAAGTATTTTAAATTAACCCTGTGGTTAAAATTAATGGCCCATTAATTTTAACCCCACAGGGTAATTTAGAAATGGTTAATTTAGAATACTTTGTAGTTTTAGACAACCTGGATGACTGCTGGACAACCACTGATTTCAGATTTGGTATAAGGTTAGCCATCTGTGGAACTTCGTCTTCAAATGTGTTAAAATCATACCTAAATTAGTTTTTCAATTTATTTGGAACCTTGAAAAAATATTGTAAAAAGAAAAAATTGTCTTTATAATCTGAAAATTTTATTTTTACCAAAAGCAATAAAATACCAGTAATTATATTCGAATGGGCCTCAAGGACTAAATGATATTCATTTAATATAAGGTGCAGACCCATACTGTAACTCATGAGTATTTAGTTAATAATACTTCATATCCTTCAGAATAATGAACTGTTAATTAAAGGAAACCACTTTATTTGAAGTTAATTTTTTCCGTAACTCATTTGATGTCATGAGTTTCAAAATGGAAAAAGCTGAAGCTGAATGTGAATGTGATTTGAAAGAAGAATATTGGAACATTAAAGATGAATTGCATATTAAAGAAGAAGTAGATTTCTCTGAAACAAGTTGTTGCAAAGAAGATACAATTAGTCATAGAAACATCCATGATGAATGGGAGGTAAAGAATGTATATGAATACTTGGTTGTCTAATATAATTTTAAGTGGATTGTGATTCTTGCCAAAGGAAAGAACCTTTTTGAGGTTTGTCTGAATTTGTTAATGAATACACATTATTCAGTTAGATTGATAACACTAGGCAACAAATTTCAACTTTTTTTTTGTTACAGACACGTGAACTACTGATTCCTACTAAAGCGCTGATGCTGATTTCAGATCTGATATCAAAATTTCTCTATCACGTCCAGATTTTGTGTAACCAAAAACCCCTATTTTTCATTTTTTTTCTCACCCGCTTCTATTACGAAAGCCGTCTAAGCTACTTTTCCGTGCCACATTTTATGTTAAGCATACTTAAATAATTAGTGAACAGGGATGTCTTTCCTCCTTTATTCTGGCTTAAGACAGACAGCGGAATTCCGCTGGCGGAGTTACCACCCCTGCGCCCAACCATCCACCCAAAGCGCGTTAGTATTTTGTTGTTACTACTGAAAGGCAAATTCCTGTTCTTAAGTGAAACTTTGGTGTGTCCTCTTCCTTTGTCGCTTGTAGGATGACGAGCTCTCCTTCTGCAGGAACCAACAATAATCTCCCATCATATTTGGGTTGAAATTACCTTGGTATCTGTTTTCCATAACTGAGATCTGTTGGTGGAAGCGCTCACCATGCTCGTCACTTACAGCCCCAAGGTTGGCTGGGAAGAAGTCAAGATGAGAATGTAAAAAATGAATTTTCAAAGACATTCTGCATCCCATTATTTCATAAGATTTAAGCATGTTTTCTACGAGTTTACGGTGGTTTTCAGCTTTGTGGTTTCCAAGAAAATTTTTGACAACTTCAACGAAAGATGTCCATGCTCCTAGTTCATTCTCATTTAGGTTAGATGGAAACGATGAGTCGTGGATGACACTGCGGATCTGTGGTCCAGTGAAAACTCCAGCTTCTAGCTTAGCATCTGTCAATATTCCTTTGAATTTATCCTTTAAATATTGGAAACCACTACCTTGATGATCCATACCCTTCACGAAATTTTTCATAAGGCCAAGTTTAATGTGAAGTGGTGGAAGATGTACTTTCTGAGGGTCAATAAGTGCTGGGTGTTTCACATTGTATTTACCAATAACATGTTCAGTTCTAGATGGCCAATCATGTTTTTTGTAGTGGTTCTTGTCATCTCTGCTGTTCCATAGACACAAAAAGCACATATGCTTTGTGTAGCCCAACTGTAACCCAAGAAGTAATGATACAACTTTAAGGTCGCCACAAATATTCCATGTGTGGTCCTTATATTTGATGAGTCTTAGCAGCAGTTTCATCGATTCATAAGTCTCATTAAGGCCAGTGGCATGTGCTACAGGTATTGAAGGTTTTTCATTGCCGTTGTGCAGTAATACAGCTTTAAGGCTAGCTTTACAGAGTCAATGAACAGTCTCCATTCTTTTGGATCATAGTGACAGCCAATCCCTTGCATCAGACCACTGATATCGTGGCAGAAACAAACGTTTTCTTCCTGTAAGTAAAATGATGAAAACTGCAAATGGCGATGGCGGAAATGGGAAACTTTGGTGTTTGGTTGGAGAAGATTAAATTCTTGAAGTCTTGAACCAAGCAACTCTGCCTTTTCTTTTGGTAATTCCAAATCGCGCACTAAGTCATTTAACTCCGCTTGACTTAACAAATGTGGGGAAATATTTGCATCTGGAACATATATGCCATCTTTCCCTGTTTCTATATCACTAGCAGAATCTTCAGATGAACTGCTGTCTGTTATCGTTGCTGGTGGAACTGGTGGTGGATTTGTTTCATCATGTGGTACTGGTTTCATTGCTGATTCGCAGTTTGGGTACGTGATCTTTGATTTGTTTTTCTTTGTGAAACCAGCAATCTTTGTCAAACAAAAATAACAATCATTGAAGTGATTTTTCGGCTCACGCCAAACCATGGGGACTGAGAACGGCATAGCTTTTCTTTTACCATTCATCCAAGCTATTAACATTGCATTGCACTGTGCACAGCAAATATGTGGTGCCCAGTCCTCTGTTGGTCTCCTAACATAGTCAAAATAACACTTGTAGGCAAGTTTAATCTTTGTTGTTATGTTTCTACGTTGTGGCTTAGGTGTATATTGTCCACAGACAAAGCAGAAGTTGTCTGGGTGATTTACACAAGCACGTCTATTTGATGCCATTTTGAATTACCATACAATATCTGAAAAAACGTAGAAAGTAATTATTATGATGTGCAAAATAAAAAGAAATACACACCGTAGTACAAAACAAATGCTATAAAAACACACAAGTCACCACAACCTGTCACTTGCTCATCAGCAGAGAGCTTCAACAACTGTTCTGCTTGACTGTCACGTAGCGACTGACCGTTGGGCCATTGCCCGTTACCAAAGCTGGGCGCAAACCGTTAATCCGTTAATCGTTAATTAACGAAGTTAACTTTTTCGTTAACGATTTAACTTTTAAGTTAACTTTGAAAATCATTATCGGACTAATTAACTTCCGTTACATTTAACTTCCGTTAACTCAAGTCCGTTAACCCAAAAAATTCATAAATAAACGTTTAAAAGTTTCTATTATTTTCAGTGCTGAGCAGGTGCGCAATTAATCTGCCACTGTTAATAGTGATGAACGAATTTCCATTTCCGCAGTGCAAAATCAGGCGATATATTTGTTTCCGTCGCCACAATTTGTGTCTTACCAAATATGGTAGTTATTTATGGCATTGGTTTGAGCAAAACATGGTCGACTGTAAAATCAGGCGGAAAGATTTGCCATTTGAGTTGAATGTTTCAACTTCTTTCAAGAAATATCATGAGCATTTTAAGGCACTTTCAATAATATATATGTAACAATTACAACAAATAACTACATTCGTTTCATTTGCAGTTTGTCTCTTGCGCAACATGTTTGTGCTAGTGAATATTTAATAATAACAGATGCTGCCTTCTTGGGTGAGCAAGTGTTGGTGGACTTATTCATCAAGTTCAACACAGCCATCTCCTCCAGTGCTGCAGTGGAGCGTTTGTTCTCTATGGGCAAGGACATCCTGAGGGCCAAGAGATCATCCCTGTCTGATGAAAACTTTGATATGCTAATTTTCATGAAGGGCAACATGCATCTCATGGACAAAATGGAGAACGAGAAGAAGAGGGAAAATTAAATTATATATATATATTGTGTTTTTCATTTTTTTTATAATAAAAGTTAACGTTAACGGTTTATCGGTAACTTCCGTTACATGTTTAACGGTTAACGAAGTTAACTTTTTGGTTAACGGATTAGCAGTTAACGAAGTTAACTTTTTGGTTAACGGTTCCCACCACTGCCCGTTACTATGCTCTTGACTCAGTGTTGCCAACTCTGGATAAATTTTATTTATCAAAATTGTTCGAATTTGTATATAGTTGGCAAAAAAAATTGCTTTAACCTTGAAAAGCAAGTTTCATATTACTGGCATTAAGCCGATTAAAACCAAAATCTGGACGTGGTAGAAAATTTTACTAAAAGTGATTTGCATTTTACACAAAATCTAGACGTGATAGAAAAAATCTAATTATAGATTTGAAATCAGCATACCGAAATTAGCTAGGAGCACCTATTTGGTCTTCTGTAACAAAATCTTTGTTGCCTAGTGTAATTTATTTACTAATAAATTCATCAAGAAATAAAGTTGATGCACTCATTTTTAAAATTTTAATAGATTATAAAGCAATTTTCTTAAACTTTGAAATAAATTGAAATAGGAGTTTAATTATTGAATTTGATGAAAAACTATAAAACCCCTTGCAGAGTGATAAGATCAAAGATGAATGGATGAAAGAAATTTTGTTAAAGAAGAAACAGATTTCACTCATGAACCCAACATTAAGGTAAATATATTTGTCTTACTTGATTATAACTTTAAAATAATCCATTCACTCTGAAGGGAAATGACTTTGGGCTTCTATAGTATATAAGCAGGGAGGAAAGGAGTGGTGGTGATGTCACTCACTTGAGATCTTAGAAAGTGAATGTGTTCCATGGGAGACCTACATTCTAGGTACTTCCTTCCTCATATGCCAAACCATTTAGTTTTAGGCTGGTGTAGGGGTTAAGAAGCTTTTCACAAAACCCCACATTCAAGCAATAGGCTTCGACTAAGGTTCCAAGTTTCCTTATTAATGGCCCATCTGTCCTTTGGTCCCATTTGTATTTGCTGTGGGCCAATCTCTTGTATTTTTTCTCAGTGTCCCTCCCAGTAATTTGCTAAGCTTTCTGGTTCATTCCTTTAAACTAATCCAGCAGTGGGTTAGTCATTGCAAGGGTTTTAAAGTTCTATCTGGTTCTCTGGAGTTTCGTTTGGCAAATATTGTTTAAATCTAAGAATTCTCAAGTTTTTCTCTTTCTCCACAGAAGTCTAGTTAAATATTAAAGGTGTTTAGCTATTAAGTATTTGACAGTTAGTGCTCTGGACATTGTTTGCTCCTGGAAGATACAGCATAAATTACTGTTTGAAAGCCTATTAAGTTATTTTATTTGTTAAGGGTATTATGATTCTTTATCAGAGTTTACTAGGCCTTAAAATTGCCCAGAGTGTTGTTAATGATTAAGATAATTGTTAGATAATGATTGGTATGCATTCAAATTGTAAATAAGTATGGGCATTAGGGCATATCATACTCTGGGTTCAGGGTTGAAATTTTGGAAAAACAAAGTGGCTAATATGTATTCATATGTAAAAATTAATTCTAAGATGGGTTTGTTATTTGCAACTTTTCTGAAAAATCTCATTTTCATGGTCAAAATCGCAATTTTCTGATTTGAAGGCTGCCTAACGCAGCCTCAGGGCACCCAAACCAAAGCATGCAGCTGTTCTGCATATGATTTAGTCTAAAGGCTGCTTCTCTGACCTCATCCTTGCTTTCTTGCATGTTTCAACACCTCTGGGTGATGAAAAAATGTTTAGATTTCACGTAAAACTTAATAATTTTAAGTTTTTCTTCAAAGAATAGGCACGGCTCACCAGCTCTACTTTGATCGAGTAGCGGAAGACTTGCCACCTCCACGTGTAAGTTTACACACCTGTTCTTTCTGGATCCCTGAAAAGCATGACCTCATAAGATCTTATATTATGATCTTATGAGGACTTTCAGCTTTTATGAGCATTAATGATGGCTTCAGCCTCTTCATCAGCCACTCGAACCTGAAAAGCTCTTAAGTATGTCCTGCGTCGATCTGAACACTGGGATCATTTCTCAATGATCTATCCTGGCTCTCACCCACCCATCTCTCCTTTCGTGACTGTACACAGCTTGGGAAGCAGTTGAGACTTCCTGTACAGCTCTCTCGCAGGACTGAGTATGAGCAGAGAAAGCATCCACTTTGAGTGGAGTTTTCCTGAGATCCTTGAGCTCAGTCAAGGTCATCTTGCAGGTGGAAATAGGCTCGTAAATATTCTCTGATTCCCAGCTGATGAGATCCTCAGGTGAAGTGGCTTGCAGATTGACTTTAGGATTTTTATGGTGCCTCACTGTCGTATCACCAAAGTCTCTTCCTTCTCTGATCTTCTCTATCTGGCTCACAGCAAAAGCTCTCTGATGCTCATCCTCACTGCACAGGAATGAAGCCAGGATGTTCTCAGGATGTGCGTGGTAAGCTCCTCTTATCACTGCCATGATGATGATGTTCCTGACCTCAGTAGTCTGGTTCCTCAGCAGCCTCAGGCTTGAAAAAACGTGTGCAGGACCAAATTTGAGGTGGTGCTTCACTTTGATGTCGTAGTACATTTTGAAGTAGAAGTTAAGGCAGAACTTCGCGAGGACCTCAAGCCTCCTCAACACCTCCCCCTTCAGTCTGTGCTCCCTCATCCACAACAGCAAGACCTGTGCAATAGTGAGCCACCTGGATTGGTTCAGAGGTCCGCACTTGAGACTTCCAGACTTGATGGCTTTGATCAGAAGATAGCAGTTGTGCTGGTCTGTGGAGAGAGATTTGACTATCTCTACTGGCAGCCCTATGATATCTTCAGTTCCTTCCACTGGTTTGAAGTTAAAGTTGACCTCAAGTTCATTCACTTTCTCAAGAAGTTTTCCAATAGGCCCACTGAAGCCTGACTGGGGAGTTACAGGGCCATCCAGCTTGATGATTAAGTGCCTCAGGGGGAGCTCTTTCACATGGAGCTGATAGATCATCCAGTGGCACTTGCAACCCAGCATCTTCTCCAATACAGCTATGGCACCTCCAGACCACCCCGTGTTTGTGTTGGTAGAGTCTCCTCCAATCATTACAAGGCTCTCGTCAGCTCCGTGATCCAGAAGCCACTCATGCAGGCCCTGAGTGATCTTATGAGCAGGCTTTTCTCCTTCCTCAGGTTCCTCAGGAGTGAAATGGAAAAGGTACTTTCCTTGAGGCTCCCACATGATAGTGTAATGCTCCTCGATCACTTTGCCAGGATGAAATCTCCCTGTCACTTCATCATATTTCAACACCTTTGTGTTCCTATCCTGCTTGCCATCAAAGAATATCCCAGAGATCTTCTCCTCTGACCTGTGTGAGTGCTTCAACTGATGAGGCCATTACTTCCTCCTTGGCCCTCCAGACTTTCATGCCATATATGGCCAAGTAAGCCTTGTCTTTGGAAAGATGACTGGCCTTACTGAAAAAAATGGCGTCCACTCGCTTCTACTTCACAATTATAACTGGCATTATTGCTCAGAGCCATCTATTGAGAGAATGTTGAACTTCGCCTCCTTCTGTGTCCAAATGGTTACAAAGATTCAAATGGAGTAGATTTTTTGTCTTGCATATGTATATATTAAACCTGTGTAAGAGTTAAGCAAAGTTAATGTGTTGTGTTCAATTGAATATTTGGTATTTCAACATAGAACAGAAAACTGCAATTTTGAATATAACGTGATTTTTGGGAAAAGTTGCAGAAAAGAAACCCCTCTTAGAAATAAATTTTACATAAAAATACATATTAGCCAGAGTGAAATTCAGACTTGGAAAAGTATGATATGCCCTAATGGGCATGTGTTGTTATATATTTAGCCTCCTTGAATTAGACACCAGACTTAGTTATTGCCAGTTTGCAGTGCTTGCTTGACCCTTTGATTTCTGTTAACCCAGTCCTGTTCTTTTGTGATTCACTCTTGCAACTAGCTATAGAACCCAATATCATCACTAAAGAATACCAGGCACCTTATTCCAGAGACTTGTTTGTTGCCCATGCTTCATTTTGGCACTGCTTATGAGTTGATCAAATAATATGGGATATGATTGTTAATGTTATTTATATTTACTACTTTTATTTCTACATTATTTGTATTTATTCTGAGCAATTTATTCTTTCCAGTGATTAATAAATTAACAAATAGCTAATTAATAAACAAACTGGAATTGTGACTTCTTAATTAGTCTTGATTAATTGTACCCTGTGCATGTAACTAATAATTTTTTGTCTAGGCAACCAGTTGGAACCAGTGGAAGTCCACCAACTAGCTCAACTGGTCTGGATACATCAGGTTTGGATTGTGGATCCAACCTAGTTGGAGCTACAAAGTCCCTTGGGGTTGTCAGCTACAGTTGGCCATTCCAGGTCTGCTACTGCAATCAGGCTTGTGAACCAGAAAAACTATTATCTAGCCATTTACTTAGAAATCTGGTCACAGGGTCAAGTTTGGAGTGTAACTGGGCTAGGACAAAGTTTTGTGTACTTTTAAACAAACCATTTCCTGTGCTTGTCTCCCACTTGCTTTCCATTGCTTTTGTCTGCTGAAGCTCACTAATAATTGTTTTCCATTGTTTTTCTGTTAATTGTACCATACTGCCAGTGTTGTATGTTTATACTTTTATATTAAAAATTGTATTTATTCCAGCCATAATAAAAGGGATAAAAAATAGGTCAGTTTATTTCTGTCAGGTTTGCCTTGGAATTCTGGTTCCTTTCGTGGCTCTTGAGCAATTGGGATTGTTTTCCTGTGGAGGTGAAGATTTAATAACTGTAAGCTACTTCCTAAGAATCTATTTAACATGTGGATTGAACCTCGCTAATCTTCTAGAAATAGACAGTTGGTGTGAGAGAGTTCTGACCCAGAATAAGTTGATTTGTTTATAATTTATAATTAACGTAAGGATCAGAACTGGACTATATAAGGGTTTGGTGGTGGAGTGTGTGTGCATGCATCCATAATCATACTAAGAAAGTTGGGTGTAAGGAAAACTAATACCCAAGAAGATATACAGAATACTGGAGAATACTATGCCCATTACCTGGACAATTTATTGTCATGAACCCAGAAACTTAAAAGGGTGCTGGATGGCTATGGCCTACTCAGCCACTGCAGCACTGGCTTAGGTGTATTTTAATATTCATAACAAATCTTTAAGGGATCTGATGAGACAGCTAAGTGCCATTGATAGAAAGCTAGCATGTCTTCCTGTTTCATTTCTACTGATTTTATCTGTACGGTCTGACCCCAGAAAATTTGGGATTCTATAATCTGGTCCCTCGCTATTCTGGGATTGGTTTCTGGACTGGGAGAAATTGTAAACATTTTTGAAAATGTACTAAATATCAAGGAAAATTACAAATGTTTTTACCACTTCTGTCCAATTTTTAATTTTAAACATTTTTATGAAGTTTTATAACAGTACAGTACACAGTTTATCATGTAATATTAAATATGTACTGTACTAGAGAGTGAACAATAGTTTGAGAGAATGTGCATGAACATAGCATCGTGTACTGGTAAGAAAGAATGGTCTGTTTAAAGTGTTTCATTCTTGTCATATCTTTACAATCATAGTGAAGCATGTAGGCCACGTGGTGTCATTGTATGTAAAGATATGATGCAAGAACAAAGCACTTTAAACAGACCATTCTTTCTTACCAGGTCACTATGCTACATTCATTCTCACACTCAAACTATTGCTCAATCTCTCTAGCCAATCACACTGTGTCATCTCTCTTGTACCCATACCATTACAGTACAGTATTTGAGCATCATTGCTTGAAAATACCATTGATGACCAAATGAAGAGAGTTTCCAACCATGAAGCTGTTAAAGCTGCAAGAACATTTCTGAGTTGGCTTGAATGGTGTGAAGAATTCACTGAGACTCGGTTATGGGTAGTGAGAAAATGTATTGAGATGGCTGAAAGGCCTATAATATGGAGGGCAAGCAGACCACTTTGTTTGACTTTTGGAAGAAAGAGGACCTACCAGCATCTTGCAACAATGAATCACCATCTCCTAATGATGAAGATGCATCAGCCCCCAGCTTACTCCACACATACTGTAAGGAGGAATGCCCAGTCTTAGGGACATTCAGAAAGGTTAGTTTTATACAATATATTATTATTATTATATTTTGTTGTCATGTCTATTTAATTGTTTTCAGGTGTACAGTATACAGTATTTCAATATTTTCAGGGACAATTTTGGTCAGAATCACTGTCTTCCTCTATAAATCGTAAATCATGGAAGCCCATTCTGTTAATCCGTGAATTTGGGTAATCTGGGTAGGTCACCATGCTCATTTATCCTGGATTTGTGGGGTCAGGCTGTACTTACAATATTTTCTCTTGTTGTAATTTACAAAATATTATATATACAGTAAACACTCAATTTAATGGACCAATAGCAGGGAAGGGGGTGTCCATTAATGCTGGCAGGCTGTTAATTCCAGATGTTTATTGAGCCAACCATCACTAGCCTGAAACTTTGTTCATGTGCTTTGCCTAATGTATTTGCAGTGGAGCAAAGTTCAATGCCACAAACATTTATGCCACTAGAGCATTGCTGCACATACCACTTATATACAGCTTCCTTCAAGGTTTTTATCCTACACCACTTTCATACGCTTCCTGCCACAAATGGGTGAAGCATCAACATTAAACTTTAATGAAAATTGTTTGAGCTTTATCTTATGAATATCCAGCACTGATTGTTTTCTCATACCATACTCCTCATACATGCGAGCAACAGAGACACCAGGCTCCAGCTTTGCTATTAACTCAAGTTTTTGCAAAAAAACATTCAGTTGCTTTCTTTTCATACCACTATATTTAGAGACCATAGTTGATAGCTTATGTGCATTCTATATGCTAATAAAGCAAACACAAACACTGAATTGAAAGCAAAACTTGAGAGGTAAAGACGATGCTCTATCATGGAATGCAGTCAACAACAGAGTGGGCTCATAATGGCTCATGTTGACCAAAGCACAGATCAGATGTTGGGAATGTCAGACAGTGTTTGTTGTTTCCAAAGTCTGTTGAATGGAGGTCTGTTAAATCGAGGGTTTGCTGTATATATATATATAATATATATATATATATATATATATATATATATGAGATTTTACCAATGAAGCTCATCATTATTTGTTTATGTAGCTAAACCTATGTATAAACTTTATCATTTTTTACATAAATTTAATTGATCAAGAAAAAATACAAACATGGCAACTCTATATATAAATAATTAGAATTTTAAAATTTGATATCTGTAGTTAATGTTTATTTTCTTAAATAATAGGTACCTTACCATTTTTTCAGGTATGAGAACCTAAGGAGCCTAAAGGATTCATTTAATTCATCCACTTCGCATCAACAATGTCTTGAAATATTAACATTGTCACCTTTTACAATTGAAGAGATTCAAAAAATAATTTGGAGCAACAAGATATTTGGTAGACAAATCTAGAAAGTGGAAGAGAATGTTTGGTGTTCTCCCTGAAGCTCCTTTGTACTCAAAGGGAAGAAAAATAAGTCCTGAAGTTGCAACTGAAGTGAAATTATTCTATGAAAAGGCTGAGATTAGTTGGATGTGCCCAGGTAAGGCAGATAGTTTAAGTGTAAAAAATAGTGATGGTGTCAAGGAACAGGTTCAGAAAAGACTTTTACTTGTAAATCTCAGGGAAATATATGGGCAATACAAGGATACTGTACAATAACCAGTAGGGTTTTCATCCTTTCCATCTTCAAGACTAAAATGATGTGTGTTTGCAGGTGCTAAAGGCACTCATTGTATCTGTGTGTACACATCACCAAAATCTCAACCTGCACTGCAAGGATTGTCTTGGTACAGTGGCTATTTCAAAGTTCCTATATTCTATAGATTTGTTGCATGATCGTGAATCAATTGAATATTGGTAGTGGGTCAGTACTGATAGGTCAACACTAGAAACTGTGAAAGGACCAGTAGATGATTTCATTGACTCCTTGTCACAGAAAATAGTCTCGCTGACTCAACATCAATTTATAGCTAAGAGTCAGAGTTCATAGCTGAGAAGTTTAAAAGAAAATCTTGAACCAAGATGAAGCTGTTATTATTGGAGATTTCTCAGAGAATTATTTATTTGTTGTGCAAGATTCTATCCAAAATTTTCATTGAACCAATGAACAAGTTATTTTGCATCCTTTTGTCATGTATTACCAAAATGAATGCTAGTTAGAGCACAAAAGTTTATTTTATCAGTGACTGTCTTGATCACTCAACATCAAGAAATTAAAGAAACTTGTCCTATGATACAAAAAGTCTATTACTTCTTAGATGGCTGTGAAGCTCAATACAAAAATAAGTTGTTTCATTAATTTATGCTACCATGAACTTGATTTTAATATGAAGAGTGAATGAAATTTCTTTGCAACTAGTCTTGGGAAAAGTGCTTGTGATAGAATTGGAGAGACAATTAAAATGGCTGTTGCAAAGAAAAGCTTACAACAAACTGTGTCAGGGCATATATATTGACCCTGGAATCTTTCTATAGCTTTTGTAAATCTCACTTTAAGACTATACAATATTTTTGTTTCTAAAACTGAAATCAGTGCAAATAAAGAAATGTTGCAAAGTAGATTTGGCAAGGCTGGCTTTCACAAAATGGTTCCTTATGGCATTAACCAAATAAAAGCTTATCAAATGTCTGATGATGAATCATCAGCATTGTTTAACATGAGTAAGGTGCAAGATACCACTGTAGAAACATCTACTCTTGATGATACTGACTATGGTCCAGGTCAGTATATTGCTTGTATGTATGATAATGAACTGTGGCTTGGCATAATTGAAGCTGTATGAGAACAATTTGGTGATTACAAAATTAACTTCTTAATACCATCTAGCACAGCTTCTCAACATCCTAACTTACATATTTCCACAAGGTAAAGCTGTATGTTGGATATTGAAAGATGACATGTTGTGCAAGATGTCACATCCAACCATTATTCCAGGAGTTACGATAATTTACTCATTTAACGCTGATGATATACATAGAGCCATTTGTTTAAGTAAAGCTAAGCAGTAAATAATAATTAATTATAATGATGATTTCTATGAACAATATACATAGATTTAAGGTCATTTAATATACACAGCTTCCTATAATATGTTATAGGATCAGTTATTTAGTACAGTTATTTGAGCTATCCAATTGTCATTGATTGTGATTTTCATCCTATGTGTTAAGGAAAATGTGTTAATGTGCAAGGGGGGAGGAAACTATTAATAAGCTGTGCTTCTATTCTTTTTTGAGTACATATGTGGTGTTCAATATCAGCCCATAATCTATGATGATATGTAATTTGTCTTGATGAAACCTGTGTGAGATTGGAAATAAACATTTACTGATACCAAGATCTTAATTTTTAGTAGCTTTTACACACAATCTACACTTTTCAGAAGTCAAAAGATACAATAAATACTCAAAATTACAGATTTATTATTAACCCTGCATACACACAAATGTTAGGAGAACATTTTTGCATCAAAATTTTTGTATTGATTGACCATGGATGGGGTGGTATGCCCCCCCCCCCCCCCCTAAATAAATTAATCAAACTTTCAAAATATTAGTCCTATCTTAACTATCAATAATTTGTTCTTTATGAAGTTATCTACCATAAACAGTTTAAATGTTTGCTCTAACCCAATAAGAAGCAAAGTTATGGCACTTGGAACTTTAATAGTTTTTTGAGGACCCCAATTTTGGGGAGATCCATATCTCCCAAAGTATTTGTTCAAATAAATTTTAAGATATATTTCCATAATCAGAAAGTCAAACTTACTAGATATAGAAATTTTGAATGAAATTGGAATGAGAGTGGTTGCAATTTCAGTGTTTTTTGCATGCTCTGTCCTGGAATGCACTATATTGATTAGTGGTGTACTGATTCATCAGCATTGGCATTGGCAGAATTGGCCATTTTTTTCCAATTTTGAAATTTTCATTATAAACCAAAATCTATATTTTTTAAAAATTGATCAGACAAAAAACACTGATAAATAATTTATACTCCTTTCAAAGTTTAATTATATAAAAATATTTTATGTTCATGAAAAAGGGAAAGCTTATTGAGTTAAGTTACCCATAAATTTACATTTTTTTTGAGTAGGTAATCTCTAATTATTATAAACTATTGTAATCTCCTACTCTGTATTAATAATAATAATTCCATATTAAGTTGCTTCATAATGTATGTATTAAACCATCTTAGTATGTTGACTTAATTTGGATTAATAAAGTTATTAAAATACTTAAAATAATGTTGATATTTTTTATTCAAAGTGGCCACAAGGAGAGACTTGAAATTTTTAATGAAAAATATTATTATTGTTGATATTGAAGAAAGAAAATATCGTCAACATAATGAAAAACAATCACAGTACTTTAAATATTGGTATTTAATTTATGAAACTAAAATATGATTTACTGACTTATTACCCATCTGGCTAGATCCAGGTTGGGCCCTCTGATGACTTCTGTACTCCCTCCAGGTTTGTCTGTCTCTAGCCATAATTGTCAGCTCTCGCCATAATTGTCAGCTCTCGCCATAATTGTCAGCTCTCACCATAATTGTCAGCTCTTGCCATTCTCTCCCCATGTTCCCGCTCTTGAAGCTCGCCAACCATGTTCTTCTTGGGCATCCTCGCGGTCTAGTTCCATCCTCTCTTGCATACATGGCTCTTCTGGGCAACCTCTCCTCACTCATTCTCTCCGCATGCCAAACCATCATCTTGAATATCTTCGACTTTGCTATTCACTGGGATCTTGATGTTGGTCCAATTCCTGATCTCCTCATTGGTCACCTGGTCTATCCATCTCACCCACAAATCCTTCTCAAACAGTACATCTCAATGCATTTAACTTTTTCTGCTCTTTCTCTCTCATTATCCAACTTTCAGCTCCAAACAGTACTATTGGCAGTACTATGGATTCATATAATCTAATTTTAGTTTCATACTGATGTGGTTGTCTTTCGAGATTTTATTCATTTTCTTCATTACTGCATATCCCAGTTTAATCCTCTTCTGCATGCTCAATAAATGTTGTTGTCACTGGTAAAGTAGACTCCCAGGTATTTGAATTCATGTACTTGTTCAGTTTGGCTGTTTGCAAGGTGTAGTTCCACTACTTCATCTATTTTTCCTATTTTCATTATTTTGGTTTTTGCTACATTTATTTTCAGATTGTATTTGTTGCATGTTTCTTCCACTCATTGTATCATTGTAGCTGCCTCTTCTTTAGTCTTTGTCAATAGCACTATATCTTCTGCATACCTTAAGTCCGTGCCGATTTCACCTCCTATTTGATGGATCCTTCATAATTCGCACTTCCTCTTCTCTTGTACGTATTCTGTATTGCAAGGTCTTTGCCAGAATCTTGTAGGCATTTGATAATAAACACACTGGCCTATAGTTCTCACATTGTTACATCACCTTTCTTATGGATCTGGATGATTAATCCATGCAACCAATCTGCGGGAATCGGTTCACCATTCAGCACACTCTCTATCAATGAGGTTAACCATTTGGTTATTGGCTCATCCCCTTCTTTCAACAGTTCTCCCGGTATATTATCTCTTCCTGGGGGATTTATTTAATGGTAGAGATGCAATGTGCCATTCACTTCGCTCTCCAATATATTTGGGGTTTCCTCCCTTCTCTCTTCTGTTTCCAATTCTGGGAAATTCCTGAAATCTACTTGTTCTTATACTTATTTCATTTTACTGAGTAATAAAACTTTTTAATATAATTTTAACTATGGTATGTAGCAAATTCTGGTTTGGTATATTATAGACAGCTTAGGAAAAGCATTTAAACAAATTTGAAATGTAAAAATATGAAAATTGAAAGTTGTGACATTAGATTAATAAAATTTATGAAGGGAATTGATTTTTTTTTTAAATATAGGCAAAGAATCAGCATCAGAAAAATTTTGGAATCAGTACATCACTAATATTGACAGCACCATTGAATTTTTATAAGTTGTTTAGTTTTAAAATATTTAACTCTTTAAAAATAATGGAAGTGTGACTTCATCTATTATTATCATTAGTTGAGAGATTTCCAGATATTTTTATGAATAACTTTGAAACAGTTTTATGTTCTTCTTTGAGCTACACCATGTTATAATACTATGCGGTGAATTAGATGGATTAAGGAATAATACAGGATAAGGAGTGCATTTTGAGGAAGCATCTTTTTCAGTTTGAATAATATGAATATATGGTAAGACTTGATATTTTGGATTTCATGTGTTGTACATGACTCCCAAAATTAAAATTTTCATCTAAATTAATATTGAGCACTTTAATTTCATTCACTTTTGCAAGAATAGTATTACAATTTTTATTTAATAGTTTGTATTTGTTTTTGTGGTATATAAAATGACTGTTCAGTTGTTGAGTAAAATTTATTAAAATATATCCAGTTATGAAAATAATATAATTTACCAGAATATCTAAATGATGGAAGAAATAAGTATGGTCTGAAGTGCTTGTTTTGTAAAATGTGGTTGGGAGATAAAAATCATTGATATTAATTAAAACTTGTAATGGCCTAAAAATATATATTTGTGGAACCCCACTATTTAGTACTGCCTTCTTAGATAAATTATCTTTTAAACTGATACAGTCAGTCCTTGCTTTAATGAATTAATTTGTTCTGAAAATGGTTTGTATATCAAAAATTCATATATTGAAATCAAGAATTCCAGAGAAACCATGTTATAATTTATTTATTCATTCCAGAGTCATCCCTCCATTAGGGAAATATTTGTAAAAATTTAGACACAAAACAATCAAAGACCAACATATGCATGTAAATACATTAAAAGACCTCAAATAATACTGTATTTCCAAGCTTATTGGAGAGCAAATAGCTAATTAGAATGATCTTGTAGTGGGACAGATATGTGAAAAAATTGAGAGGAATTGTGGCTTCTCTGGTAAAAGCGCCAAAATTGGCATAGATCATGTTTAATATGTACTAAATGATTTCGGATATAGTACCAAGATAAATATTTTCCCTAACAGCCATAAATGGGAAAATTCTAAGATGGCCACTGCACAAATTGTGAAAACTTATTAAGTTGCATATCTTCAGCAATATATCATGTGTAAACAGAGATGGGCACGATCTTGATCTTCAAGATCAGATCGTGATCTTGAAGATCAAGATCGTGATCTGATCTTGATCTTGAAGATCACTTTTATTATGGTGATCTTGATCTTGATCTAAGATCACTTTATTTCTTGTGATCTTGATCTTGAAGATCACTTTAGACTTCAAGATCACTTTTAATTTCAGATTCTTAAATATGCCGCTATGCGAATGTCATTTGTTTTTTGTCCAAGCGACATCTGGTGGCAACTTTGTTCAACACCGACTGTTTATGTTTTCTGTTAGTTGGGTGACTTGCGTCATGCGTGGGCTCATGGAAGGTGTAGTTGCTGTGGAATTTAGGCTCGTAAAAAGTGTAATTTACTGTGCAATTATGTTAAAAGTGTTCTATTATATATATTATTATATATAGGCATAAAATATAGCCTATAGGTCCGTATTCATAATAAATTAATTCTAAACATATTTTATTTACAGATTGAATTTTTAATAATGAGTGCAATTTTACAACTTCAACAGGCTCCCAAGGGAACCAAATATTCTAGGTTGTCACCAGAACAGTATTCAATATATTTAGATAACAATGTTGGTAATAAGGATCAATCTGTGCTATTGAACGGAAAATATTTTCAAATTGTCGAAAAAACTGGAAACAGTATCAAAGTTATTTGTATGCAGTGTACAAAGAAAACTACAATTCTGTCTGCTGGCCTCGACTCAACAAGCAATCTTCTGAGGCACCTCAGGGTTAGTACTACTTAGTAACTAAGTAGTAAGTAGCAACATTAACATAATGGTTCAAGTCATATTTTAAGTGACTGGTGCCATACAAGACTAATGCTACATTTACATAGACGTCCATTTGAATATATTGTGCACTTCAGATATTAATAGATTATGGACTAGTAACTACATTAAAAACTGCCGATATCCAACTATAATAAAACGCCAGGTGTATCTGTCTTTCTCTCTGTCTGATCCATGTCTGTAATTTCTCCTATTTAGTTACTGAAGGACGAAATTCGGCTTTCAATTTAACATAGGATAAAAATGCACTGATCATGGTGAAAATAATTTTAGTTAAAGATAACAAAATTTTAGAATCTTGTTAAGTATTAATTTCAACTAGAAGTTTGATACTCTGATAAATATTATACAGGGTGTTCAAGAAGTCTCTCCGCATGATAATAATTTATTTTCTTGTGCAGAACTACATTCGGATCTTTTGGGTGAATATGAATCGGAGAAGAAATCTCGCAAGCGTCCAGCTAAAGAAGAAGATGCCAGCGGCAGCAATGCTGGCCCTGCCAAAATTGCCAAGCAGTCAACACTAAGCATGTTCCACATTTCCAAGCAAAAACCAGGACCACCAATATGCAAGGATATCCTTGAAAGAAGATTCTCTCGCTTGTGGCTAATGGGCTCCTACCATTGAGCCTAGTTGAACTACATGAATTTAAGGATCTTCTTTCATGTTAGTATAACTCAAATATTTTGCTATTTTTTCCATAGCTAATATCTGATTAAAATAATTAATCATATTATTTGTATGAACATTAGACTATCGCTAGCCTAGCTAAATATTTTGATATTTTTTCCATAGCTAATCTATTGTATTTGTTTTAATTTTTAAATATTTTTTTCAGACGTCAACCCGGCTGTTCAGGTGCCATCTAGACGCACCCTGGCTAGATCTCTTGCAACAACAACCAGTACAATGAAGGAAGACATACAAGCAAAACTGGCAGCAGTTGACCATGTGTCTGTTACATGCGACATATGGTCAACTAATCACCGCAGTTTCATGGGAGTCACTGCGCATTGGGTATGCTATTGATTTAGTGTATTATTTTTATATAATTGATAAATTGACCATTGGTGATAGACTGATAGTCTGATAGACTTATAGTATAATCTTTTCAATTATTCGACATGTGTTCCTCATTCATTAATTTGGTGAGTCTTCATTTTGCTGTGATTCACAGTAATTTCACACTAATTCACTGATTCTGTCATCTGTCATTGTGTCTGATTCACAGCAAAATGTGGAAGAGTCCATATTCACAGGCTGTGAATATGGACTCTTCCACATTTTGCTCTTATGGGATGGGTCACTGATGTGTGGTATGGTAGCGACTCATCGCTGAATTGCCTCCTTTATATCACATAGTTCTTCTCTTCAATGTTTGGTGGCGCAGTTTAGCTGGTGCGTGTCTAACCAATATTATTAAATTAAGCTTAAAAAAATGTTCATACAAACATTGATTTTATATTCTTACATTACAGATCAATGGACTTGTCGCGAGGATCAGCTGCACTGGCATGCCGAAGATTTCGTGGAACACATAGCTTTGATAAATTGCTGGAATATTGGACAGGATCAACTCGGAGCATGTTTATCTTATAGAAAAGTTGTATCTACAGTCACCGACAATGCATCGAACATGGTGAAATGCTTTAAAGAGTTCGGTGTTCGTGTTCAGAATCGTACTGACGACATTGATGAAGATGATGCAGATGAAGATGATGATGAAAAGATTCAGATGAAGAGGTTATCATCAGCAACTTTCCTGAACATTCAGGAGAGCATGGAGAGGAGTCAGTGAAACTATCATCCCATATTCGATGTGCCTCCCACACATTGAACTTGGTAGCAACAACTGATGCAGATAAAGGACTGAATTCACCTGGACTAAAGAAGATAAAGCATTCTGCAATGGGAAATGTTCGGCGCTGTGGAATGCTGCTGGTAACCCAAGTCAGCAGAAAAAATACAGGAAATAACTGGCGTCCAATTTAGGTACCCATGCGTCACCCGATGGAACTCAATGTAGGACTCATTAAGCCAAATATTAAACATAAGAACGACGTGAATGTAGCTCTTGAAGAACTGAATCTACCCATCCTCAAAGACAATGAATTGGAATTTATTTCAGAATATTTGTCTGTTCTAAAACCAATTGCAGCAGCCCTCAACAAATTACAGGCAGAGAAAGAATGCTACTACGGTTGTCTTCTTCCAACAGTCCTAGTGACTCAAGATGCCCTCGCAAGATTGGAGCCTATCCAACCAAACGACCTGCGCTTGAGACACTGCATGCCATTACTGGCAGCAGTCGTCTCTGGCTTCAATGCCAGATTTGGTCATTTTTTGTCGTTGAGCCCCGAGGTAACTGATGCCGTTTTGGCCTCAGTATCTCATCCGTATTTCAAACTTACTGTAGATGGATATCATTGTTGCAAGGGCCTAATTTCGGCGATCATGAAGCAATCAAGTCTCAAGTAAAAGACAAGCTGCAAATGGCTGTAAGAAATTGTAATTCTGACAGCAGTGGTAATAGTTCGGTGAACTCAGACTCATCATCTGAAGACGATTTCTTCAGAACTATGGACGGCTCATTCTCTGCTCCTAACAACAAAGAAGACTTGGAAGTCCTCAATTATTTGCAGGACACCAGTAAGGCACTCGACTCTTTAGATAGGTATCCTGCTATAAAGAAGATCTTCAAGAGGTATAACACCACGCTACCTTCCTCTGCACCAGTGGAACGGTTGTTTTCGTTTGCTGGCATGGTTCATAGCCCCAAACGAAGTCGTCTCTCGGATGGTAACTTTGAACAATTGGTTTTGCTGAAAGCAAATGTTTACAGCTGTTGAACATTAAATTAACACTCTTAACTTGCGGTTTTTACCCTTATATGTCAGTAATTGCGTACTGCAGTAAAACTGTAAAATTAAATTCTATGTAAAAAATGTTTACTTATATATGCTGACCATTCATTGATATGGGTTATGGACCTGGTGAAATGAGAATTGAGAAAAATAGAACTAAAAACTATATGTAGGTCATTTAATAGTTTTTCTTTGCTGATAAGTTATGATAATACTAAGTTTTAAGTTTACCACCTGAAAAACTGAAAGGGGAATCGTCAATCCCCGTGGTTTAGATCAGGTGACATGGGTAGGATGCGATGCTTGTATTGCCTCAGCCCTCAGGGGAGTATTAGGAGTGATACTTTTCAGGAGTGATTAACAAAATAATTTGTTTTTGTTTACTCTACAAGAGTACAACTTTTTCAATTCATATAAAAGTGATCTTAAAAAGTGATCTTGAAAAGTGATCTTCAAGATCACGATCTGGATCTGGATCTTCAAGATCACATTTTTCTGGTGATCTGATCTTGATCTTCAAGATCACATTTTTCTGGTGATCTGATCTTGATCTTCAAGATCACCAAAGTTGGTGATCTTGCCCATCTCTGTGTGTAAACATGAATGAAGTGTCCTTTTCTGTTTTCACACATGAGGAATCCAATGCCACCATCATTTATTCTAAAAAAGATGATTTTGTGCAAAAATTGGCTGCATCTAATACAAAGAACAGCCTTTTTGTTAATTTCTGACAGTCAGAATTTTAAATGATTCAAAAACTTTGGAAAGGCAAGAAATCAAAGCAATTAGATGATAGTTGGAGGGTTGAAGCAGTCACCCTTCTTTGGGACAGGCTGAATGAAAGTGAACTTACAGCAAGAAGGAAAAGTACCAGATGAAAGAGTTTGCGCAGGCAGGGTGTCAGTGTAGAAGCACAGTTCTTAAGAACAATGGGAGGAACACCATCAGGATCATATGCCTTCCTGCAGTTGAACTCAGGCAGGGTAGAAAAAATATCTTTAGAAGAGATTCTTATTTCAGATATAATAAAGTCTGAGGGGGTAGGAGATGGAGAAACAGCACCAGAATCATCCAGGGTTGAATTGGAAGTGAAAAGTTGAGCGAAGAGTTCATCTTTGTTAGGAGAAGAGATGGCAACTGTGCTATTGGAATGGGAAAGAAGAGGAAGTAAAGTTGTTGAAGAGGTTCTTTAGCTAGATACCAGAAAGAGCAAGAAGAATTAGAATTGGATAGATTTTCACATTTTTTGTCAGATGAAGGAAGTTTTGGCGAGTCAAAGAACAGATTTTGCATGATTCTGGGCAGACATATTAGCAGAGTGAGAGTCAGGAGTTGGATGGTGATGGTACTTTCTGAAAGCCTCCTCTCTGTTGTGGATAGCATTAGAACAAGTAAAGTTAAACCCAGGTTTTGGTTGTATTAGTAGTAGGAATAGAATATGGAATATATACCTCCATGCCGAAGAGAATCACCTCTGTGATGCACACTGCACATAAGCCTATAAGTTCCACCAAAGCTATGTCATGAGAAAATCCATCAGTGTTCATTTTCTTTGCCTCATCAATCTTCTAGCTACTGGCATTGTACAACTTTACAAGCAGGGGCATCCATATGAGGGGCCATGCCCCCTCATTTTTCAATGATACCCCCTGCTTACAGATAGATTTTATCATAAACCCAAAATCCAGTCATAATATTTGAAGATAGTAATTGGTTACTATATGTATTATTGATATTGTATAATTTCATATTGTTGATATGAAGAGAAAATCCTGTGATTAAAATTAAAACATGTAAAATTTGTCGTGGAGAATGCAACTATGAGATCATTGTTTTTTTTAATGCAGCCACATGGCCCCAAACCAGTATTGCCATTTTAGCGATTTTCCCTTTAAATCTAGCGTTTTTAAATAACAGTCTACACCTATCATTAACTTGCCTAATCTTAGATATATTCTTGAAACTTGCCTACTATGAACTACAATTATCATTATCTTGCCTAACTTTTTTCTACTATGCATTTGTCTTAACCCTTTGACCAAATGATGACTTTTCTATCTTGTAGCCACCTCCAGTCGATATTATTCAGATTAGGAAGGATATCTTGTACATTACTTAGAGCTGAATACTGTCTTCAATAACCTTCTCAGTCCCATGACAATTATTTATATGTATATTATAAGAATAATAAACTTGTATATCTACGAAGTTATTGTGTATCTGGTTTCACCCTAATATCATGGACATACAAAGGATGTGTAAAAAAATAGTTATTTTTCAGTATTTGAAGCCCTATAATTTGCCTTGGTAACTGCCTCCAGAAAGCAGGGAATGCTGTCCTAGACAATGTAAATTTGAAAAATTTCCCAGGGGAGCATGCCCCTGGACCCCCCTAGAGGTCACAAATACTTTTGTCCCCTCTGTATTTGGAAGTGCCCCCTTACTTAATTGATCCTGTGGATGCCCCTGTTTACAAGGCACTGAGAATGATATTTGTCATCCTATGCCACTAGGTCACCAATGGTAATTTGTGCTATCAGTTTTTGATCTTGTAGTTTCATTGCACATTGTTCAATGCACTGAGTAATTTTTGCCATCATAGCTTCATGGAGAGGGCTAGACTCTGTTCCATATTCATTGCAAAAGAAACATGTGTGACATTGGGGAGGTCTGTCTTTAAGTGTTGCCTGTCAGTGCATATATGGGTGATCTCCTGCCTCACTTGTAGATGCAGCAGTTCCTTGTACTCTTGCCAGTCAACTGGCAGAACACTTTGGGTGACAGGATGTATGCCATTGAACATGATTTCTGGACAGGGTGGCTGCATTGCCATAACCTTCATTAAGCCAGTATATGTCTGCTGGTACTGGCTGCTCACCAAGTTCACATAAATTTCTCAAATTGTCACCCAAATTGTCATAGCCAACTCCAACATCTGTCCATTTAGAATTTGCTGGACACTGAAGTGGTGCAGAAGAATGTTCTTGGCATAAGGCACACAGGGTTCAATCAATAGCCTCAGGTGTGGATGTAGATGACTGCAGACTCTCACTGCGAACAAGCTTACATCTCTTCTTTGCTAACATGATGCAGGTTACATCTGCTCATCCATCTACAAAGAAACAAAAAAAATCTATATAATTCCTGAAATTGATACTCAATCTGAGATTAGAAAAGGTATAAAGTCATGCCCATGAAGATTTCTATGCATTTTTTTTCATAAAAATAATGATATTGAAGTCTTTGTCAGAAAACATAGATAAGGACATTCATGTTTTTATGTGATATACAGGGTGTCCCAAAAAAAAACTATATACTCTTTATAGCATCATATATTTTATAATTTAAAAAACAAACAAACAATATATTGTTATAGCAATTGCCAATGAAAGGTAACTTAGTAATCTAAGTGATCAAAATGTTATAGCGAGTTGTTTGCATATAAAATTTAATTAACTATGCCAAGTGCTCAAAATGTTCTCTGGTGGCATGAATGCACTTTTGAATGCGTCAACTAACTGATTCGCAGACATGGACTAATGTGGATGCTGTGATGGTCCCGCACTTTTCCCTAATTGCATCCTTAAGGTGTTCGAGTGTTGCAGGTCTTGTACCATAAACTGCATCCTTCAGGTAGCCCTACAAGTAAAAATCAAGTGGAGTGAAGTCCAGTGAACGTGGAGGATACTCAACGCTTCCTCTTCATCCTATCCAACGGTTAGGCAATGTTTCATCGAGGTACCTTCTGACATCACAATGATAATGAGGGGGGGCTCCATCTTGTTGAAAGTAAAAGTCGTTGTTTCCAAACAACTTCCGAACTGCAGGTATAATTTCTGTCTGCAGCATGTCAAGATATGCGGCACTGGTAACTGTCCCATTAAAGAAAAATAGTCCAACCAAACCCCTGGATGATAAACTACACCATGCTGTTAATCCTGGTAAATTAGCATGTTTATCCACATAAATGTGTGGATTATCAAGTGACCAGTCCCTGCAGTTGTGTCAATTTACTGTGCCATTCAGCTTGAAGGTAGCTTCATCAGACCAGACGATTTTGTTGGCAAACTGTACGTCTTCGGCTTCCATTGACTGAAACCATTCACAAAATTTGAGTCTGTGATCAGGGTCATCTTCAGTCATGGCGTGTAACAGACTTGAAATGTAGCTTTTCCATTTTGCTGACTTTAAAATCTGGTGAACACCTGATTTGTGTGGCAGTTAACATGATTTGTTAGTGAGTAATAGTGTATGTTGTATGAGCATAAAATGGTTACTATAAAACCTTGTGTTTTTTCCTCAATATAAAATTGAATAATTGAATTGAATTGGAAGATTTTTTTGACAAATGAATTGGAATTGAATTGATGAATTTTTATTTTACTGGAATTGGATTTGAATTGGAATTGATAAAACTGAATTGACCCCATGTCTGCTTGTGATATAACTATTTTGTTCTCATTGATTCAAGAAATTATCAAAATTCAGTAACCATTTTGATCTCTATCAAATATTTGTAAGTTCTTTAAAACTATTTTTTAGCCATTTTGTTTCAGAGATCTGAAAATTTATGTCAAAGAAAACCCTAAACTTTTTGATGTTTCAAAATTTCAGAATCAGAAACAAGATGTTGGTGTGTCATTGCTTAAGAATATCCTGTTCAGAAGAATTCAGTGTTCCAAATATCCAATGGTTAAGCTTAAAAAACTGAACATTAATGACCATAAACTGAAAACTGTTGGAAGACCTTTAAATGAACAGGTAAGATGCAAACCTTTTCTCTGTTTAAATAAATCCTTAGTGAAAGTATTAACAGTTTGTCATATTGTCTTAGCTGTTGGCACCTTGTGTCCTGCAAACTTATTTTTGATTGCGCCCAATGTCACTATCATGGAGTGAATTTTCTGTACTTCTCAGTGATGAAGTGCTTTGTTGTTAGCTAATTAAGCATTTTGAACCTGCAAACAAAAAAGGGCTCTTTAGTAAAAAAATTTAGTTTTATCTGCTCAATGCATTTTGTTGTTGTCGTATGTTATATAGGTCTGTGAGTCTTAAATTCTACAGAAAAACAAAATTCCTTTTTTTTTCATCTGACCTTAACTACTACTACCGAGGTTAAGCAAACTGTAAACAATGAAATTAGTCCTACCTCATATTTCAAGAGCGAGTGGTTTATCTTTTTTTATAGGTAAAAAACTTGTTCCCATTCTAAGCCATATTAAGTAAACAGCCCAACACCTGGTCTGTACCTCATCTCCAAGCTAAATATTAATAAAATAAGTTGTTATTTGCTAAGCATTTAGATCAAGGGTTGGGGAACGTTTTTGGGTATTACCCGAAAATCTATTTGAGTAAAATGAAATTACCCCCAGACTTCAAAGTAAACAAAAACAAGCCAATTGCTCTTAAAATTGTTGCATATGGTATACAAAAAATTCAAATTCAAAAAATGTTTATTTGATCCATTATTATGGAGAAATAAAAAAAGCCACACATGCTGGCATAAGAATAGCACACAAACAAAATCAGTAAAAAGGATTGAAGAACTGAAGAATTTCATTCAAAACATCTCCACTTCAGGTTTTGAAAAATGATGCTGTTGTATCAAAATGAAACAACATCAAAATCAGGACGTAAATTCGTAATATTCTAAAATTTAGAATAATGCCACATTTATGTAACAAAATAAAATAAAAATATACGAAAAAAATATCAGCACAAAGTGTCAAGCACTAAAAGCACCTCTTGTTTCATGATACCATACACACGACTGAGGCTCTGAGGGAAGTGTGTCTCATACCGCACACATTACCCCCAAAATTTTTAAATTTACCCCTGTTCCCCGACCGCTGATTTAGATGATAGGTAGAAGGTTTAATCCTTAAATGATTTCTTATGATTTAAAGATATTGTAACTTTGTTGGGAGGTAGGAGTAGGTGAATATATTTGACCTTAATAGTGAAAGTATATCAAAATTGAACTAGAGAAGCTAAGAGGCATCACTACCCTTCATTTAAAGTATAAATTAATTCTTTTTTCCTTTGAGGAGGGGGACAGATCTGAATCACACAGATATAGACACCTATGAAGCCAGGCCCTGAACTCATTTGTTCACATTGTGCTGACAAAGTATAGGTTACCTGCAAATCCTTTATAGTACAAAAAAGCATCATTTTATGGTACAGAAAAAAGTTTTTAAAAATGAATAGGTTGAACACTAATTATCCATTTTAAAATTTTTTTAATCTGAACCAATTTTGAGGTAAAATGTAGTGGTAAGAAAAGAATGGTGTTGGAACACAATCAGGAAATGTTTTTAACGTAGGTGCAATTGGTGCAGTGCACCAACAAGCCCCTTGTCTTTACTCATTGTAATGCAACAGTCACTAAATAAACATAATACAAAACTCAAACAAATACTGATTAGCATTTGTAATTTTATTTCAGATGTACATCTTTCAGTTTCAGTTATCAATATTTTTATGTAATTTTTCTAAGTTTTTTTTTTCTTTGAGAACTTTTAGATATAAGTTTTATATATATATGAGGCCTTCCAAAGCAAAAGTAGCACAAGCGCCATTTTTTTTTAATCGTCAGAAAACGCGTTGAAAGTTATGCAACCTTCGGACAGAGATATATTATTTTTCGTGGGACTTTCGACCATATGAACATTAGCGTTTCTGCAATTCATCCATTACTATATGATAGTATACGGTCTGAAGAACCTCTCAGTGGGTATAACTCATTTTTGCCCCAGATGGCGCTTGTGCTACTTTTGCTTTGGAAGGCCTCATATGATATGAGTCCGATCTCTGGAATAATATATTGAATAATGAGTATGTAATAAATGCTTCATATAATTTTCAATAATTGATACTTTTTCATTAAAAATGCACCAAATTGAAGTTATATTAACTAATTAACACAAATAAGTTATACTCAATAAAGTGGGCCCCTCAGAACTTTCCACCAAGAATTCTGAAAGCTTAAAAATGTCACTGAACATCACAGTGAAGTAACTTTAAAAAGAAAAAAATTTATTGGTTATTGGTTCACATTCTTTACTGCAGGGAATATATAAAACATAGGTGAGAAATTGTCCTGTCATTTACAGTTGAACTAAGTTACAACTAAACTAATTTTATATAATTCATTTCCAGTTTTCTAAACTAGAGGAGAACTCGAAAGTAAATTTGGAACTTGTAAAAACCAATTCTTATGTTGTTCATAAGCAAATGGAAACTGCTTCAACACCAACATCAAATAATGTTATTAATTTACATAATTTGGGGAATAATATGAATCACAAAGACCAGCTCATACAAAATATATTCAAATGTTCTATTTGCCCATATCAAACAGTGTTTAAACCATATCTTAAAAAGCATTTGAAAGTTCATACTGGAGAAAAACCTTTTAAATGTGATATTTGTTCTTACACTGGTGCACAGAAAAGTACTCTTCAAAAGCATTTAAGAGTTCATACTGGAGAAAAACCTTTTAAGTGTGATATTTGTTCTTACACTGGAACACAGAGAAGTAATCTTCAACAGCATTTAAGAATTCATATTGGAGAAAAACCTTTTAAATGTGATCTTTGTTCTTACACTGCAACACAAAAACGTAGGCTTCAACAGCATTTAAGAGTTCATATTGGAGAAAAACCTTTTAAATGTGATCTTTGTTCTTACACTGCATCACAGAAAGGTACTCTTCAGAGGCATTTAAGAGTTCATACTGGAGAAAAACCTTTTAAATGTGATCTTTGTTCTTACACTGCATCAGAGAAAGGTACTCTTCAAAGGCATTTAAGAGTTCATACTGGAGAAAAACCTTTTAAATGTGATCTTTGTTCTTACACTGCATCAGAGAAAGGTAATCTTCAAATGCATTTAAGAGTTCATAGTGGAGAAAAGCCTTTTAAATGTGATCTTTGTTCTTACACAGCATCACAGAAACATCAACTTCAAATACATTTAAAAGTTCATACTGGAGAAAAACCTTTTAAATGTGAGCTTTGTTCTTATACTACCTTATGGAAATGTAGTCTTCAAATGCATTTAAGAGTTCATACTGGAGAAAAACCTTTTAAATGTGATCTTTGTTCTTACACTGCATCACGGAAAAGTCAGCTTCAAATGCATTTAAGAGTTCATACTGGAGAAAAACATTTTAAATGTGATCTTTGTTCTTACACTGCATCACTCAAAGGTAATCTTCAAATGCATTTAAGAGTTCATAGTGGAGAAAAACCTTTTAAATGTGATCTTTGTTCTTACACTGCATCACTCAAAGGTAATCTTCAAATGCATTTAAGAGTTCATAGTGGAGAAAAGCCTTTTAAATGTGATCTTTGTTCTTACACTGCATCACAGAAACAGCAACTTCAAATGCATTTAAAAGTTCATACTGGAGAAAAACCTTTTAAATGTGATCTTTGTTCTTACACTGCATCACAGAAAAGTCAGCTTCAAATGCATTTAAGAGTTCATACTGGAGATACTGGAGTTCATCCCTGGGGATAGGGGATTTGAAAGAATACTTCCCACGTGGTCCCAGCATGTTGTAAAAGGCAACTAAAAATAAGGGACAGTTGCGGGGTAAACCCCTCCCAACTGTATGTAGCTTTCCACAAACAAGAACGGGATGCAATGTCTACTAAGGAAAGCTCACACACTGGCAGGACATCACCCAGGATAAAAATGTCCCCTCAACCCACTTAGGCACCAGGGTGGGTGAGGTGAGCAATGGTGCAACTTTTCTCAGTCCCAGAGAAGAAGATTCTTCACCAAAGGGATCAGTGCAGGGGATCCCATCAGATCAAGGTATTGACCTTGGACCCCAGCTTTTCCATCAGACAATGGGCCCAACAAAAACATACAGTATGTCGGTATGACACAATAAACTGGACCATTGGAGAAAAGAAAAGAATGTAATCCTAGCAGCAATTCAATGCTAAGCCAAGTTCAGATATAGTTGAAGTGTTTGGCTTTGGGTGGAAGCCCCACTTAAAGCTATTAAAAATACTAAAAGGAGTATAAACCAAAAAAGAGAAAAACCTTTTAAATGTGATATTTGTTTTTACACTGCAGCACACAGTAGTAGTCTTCAACAGCATTTAAGAGTTCATACTGGAAAAATGAAGAATATAAGCCAAAATAAAAAACTTTTTAAATGTGATCTTTGTTCTTACACTGCAGCATACAAAAGTAAACTTTGAGAGCATTTAAGAGTTTATACTGGAGAAAATTTTAAAGAATACTTCCCACGTGGTCCCAGCGTGTCATAAAGGCAACAAAAAATAAGGGATGGGTGGGGGGGAGACCCCTTCCACCTGTATGTAGCTTTCCACAAACAAGAATGGGATGTAATGTTTGCTAAGGAAAGCTCACACAGTGGCAGGACATCACACAGGATAAAAAGGTCCCCTCAACTTGCTTATGCACCATGGTGAGTGAGGAGAGCAATGGTGCAACTTTTCTCAGTCCCAGAGGAGAAGAAACTTCACCAAAGGAATCAATACAGGGGGCCCCACCAGGTCAAAGTATTGACCCTGGGTCCCAGCAGTTACAATGGACAATGGGCCCAAGAAGAAACCTATGTCGGTATGACAATAAAGTGGACCATTGGGGAAAAGAAAAGAATGTAATCCTAGCAGCAAATCAATGCTAGGCCAAGTTCAGATATAGTTGGTGTTTGGCTTCAGGTGGAAGCCCCACTTACAGCTATTAAAAATACTAAGAAGCGTATATAAACCAAAAAAAAGAGAAAAACCTTTTAAATGTTATTTGTTCTTACACTGCATCAGAGATTGAAGTTTGGATTGGACAAGTGTGCTAAGTGTACACTTAGAGGGGCAGGAAAATACAAACCCATAACATCAATTTAGGAAGAGACACTGAGATTAAAGACTTGGAAGAGGATAGTTCCTTCAAATACCTTGGGATAGAAGAAAGTGGAAATATAGAACACCAGCAAATGCGAGAGAAAATCAGTGGAGAGTATGTACAAAGACTAAAAAAAATATGCAAGACCCAACTTACATCAAAGAACAAAATAACAGCTATAAACCAACTCGCCATCCCTGTTATTAATTATTGTGTAGGGATCATAGACTGGCCACAATCACAATCAGAACTAAATAAACTAGATGTTAAGACCAGAAAAATCCTCACACTAAATAGAACAACATACCAGAACCAGTGTCTTCCCAGATTGTACCTACCAAGAAAACTGGGAGGAATGGGATTGACTGAAGTTAACCAGCTGCACCAATCATCGACCATCAGCATTAGGCAGTATCTGAAAAGTTTGAGTAGTCCTGCAATATCTCTGGTCCGTGAACACCACAACACAAGGGTAATGCAACATACTTCCATAACCAAACTGGCCCAGCACTTTGGAGGTAATAATATGACAAAAGTAGAAGAAACTGAAAGCGTACCAGCCACCTTAATAGCTAGGAAAAGTTGCAAAAGATTTGTTCAGGAACAACAGGCCAAGCATGCAGAAGAATGGGAACAACATCAAAGAGTTGGAAAATATTATCAAGAATTACAGAATGGTTATATCAACAAAGAAGGATCATTGGAATGGTTAAGGAGAGGAGTTCTGCAATATGACAGTGAGTGACTAATAATGGGTGCCCAAAATCTTGCACTCCTAACAAATGCGTTTAGAAAAAATGGCTGGAATAAGTAATAATGACAGGTGTAGATTCTGTCATGTTGAGGTAGAAAGTTTTGGCCATCTAATATCAGGCTGCAGGGTGCTCCTGGCAGAGGGGTACTCTACAGCCAGGCACAATAAGATTTGGAAATATATCCACTGGAAGATCGATAGCATTAGAATTAGAATGTAGTAAAAATGTATGGGACCACACACCTGCACCAATCACTGGAAACAACCATTATACTATATACTATGACACAATAATTCCAACAGCCACTTTTATAGACAATTCTGCAGTAAAACTGGACATAGTGTGCCTTACTTATTGAGGTTGGTGTCCCAAATGACTATGGCCTTAATAGAGCAGAAAGGAAGAAAATTACCAAATACTAGGTGCTCATATATGACATAAAGAGAAACTGGAGATTGAAAGAAGCTGCCATTTCCCCATCATAGTTGGGGCAACAGGTATGAAAAACAACCTACCAAATTACCTGAACTCAATCCCAGGATAGCCCCAGGCCATAGAAATCCAAACAGGGGCATTAAAAGGAATGGTCACCCTCCTTAAATGAATGATAGGACAAGTTCAGACATACTTGGTGTGTGGCTTTGGGTGGAAGCCCCCCACTTCCAGCTACAAAAAGTATAATAAAGAGTATAAACCAAAAGAGAAAGATCTGCAAGACCCAACTTACATCAAAGAACAAAATAACAGCTATAAATCAACTCGCCATCCCTGTTATTAATTATAGTATAGGGATAATAGACTGGCCACAATCAGAACTAAACAAACTAGATGTTAAGACCAGAAAAATCCTCTCTAAATAGAACAACATACTGGAACCAGCATCTTCCCAGATTGTACCTACCAAGGAAACTGGGAGGAATGGGATTGACTGAAGTTAACCAGCTACACTGATCATTGACCATCAGCATTGGGCAATGTCTGAGGAGTTTGAGTAGCCCAACAGTAGCTCTGGTCAGTGAACACCACAACACAAGGGAAACGCAACATACTTCCACAACTAAACTGGCACAGCACTTTGGAGGGAATAATATGATAAAAGTAGTAGAAACTGAAAGAGTACCAGCCACCTTAATAGCTAGGGAAAGTCGATTTGTGCTGGAACAACAGGCCAAACATGCAGAAGAATAGGAACAACATCAAAGAGCTAGAAAATAGTACCAAGAATGGGAACAATATCAAAGAGCTGGAAAATATTACCAAGAACTACAGAAGGATTACATCAATAAAGAAGGATCATTGGAATGGCTAACGAGAGGAGTCCTGCAATATGACAGAGAGTGACTAATAATGGGTGCCCAAGATCTTGCACTCCTAACAAATGCATTTAAAAAAATAGCTGGACTAAGTAATAATGACAGGTGTAGATTTTGTCATGTTGAGGTGGAAAGTGTTTGCCATCTAATATCAGGCTGTAGGGTGCTCCTGGCAGATGGGTACTATACAGTCAGACACAATAAAATTTGCAAATATATCCACTGGAAGATCATGATAGCATTAGAACTAGAATGCAGTAAAAATGTATGGGACCATACACCTGCACCAGTCAGTGGAAATAACCATTATACTATATACTATAACACAATAATTCCAACTGCCACTTCTATAGACAACTCGGCAGTAAAACTGAACATAGTAGTGTGGGACAAGAGGGAAAGGGGAGCCTTACTTATTGAGGTCAGTGTCCCAAATGACTACGGCCTTAATAGAGTGGAAAGGGAAAAAATCACCAAATACTAGGTGCTTATCTATGATGTAAAGAGAAACTGGAGATTGAAAGAAGCTGCCATTCTTGACATCATAGTTGGGGCAACAGGTATGATGAAGACCAACCTATCAACTTAGCTGAATTCAATCCCAGGACAGCCCCAGGCCACAGAAATCCAAATTAGGGAATTAAAAGGAGCAGTCACCCTCCTTAAATGAATGCTAGGCCAAGTTCAGACATAGTTGAAGTGTTTAGCTTCGGGTGGAAGCCCCACTTTCAGCTATAAAAAATATTAAAATGAGTATAAACTAAAAGAGAAAAAACCTTTTAAATCTGATCTTTGTTCTTACACTACCTCATGGAAATTGTCTTCTAAAGCATTTAAGAGTTCATATCCCTGGGGATAGGGGATTTAAAGAGTACTTCCCATGTGGTCCCAGTGTGTCATAAAAGGCAACTAAAAATAAGGGACGGGTGCCGGGAAAACCCCTCCTACCTGTATGTAGCTTTCCACAAACAAGAATGGGACGTAATGTCTACTAAGGAAAGCTCACCCACTGGCAGGATGTCACCCAGGATAAAAAGGTCCCCTCAACCTGCTTGCACACCAGGGTGGGTGAGGAGAGCAATGGTAGGGATCAACGCAAGGGATCCCACCAAGTCAAGGTTTTGACCCTGGACCCCAGCAGTTACATTGGACAATGGGCCCAATAAGAAACATGTCGGTATGACACAATAAACGGCCATTTTAGAAAAGAAAAGAACTTAATCTTAGCAGCAAATCAACGCGAGGCGAAGTTCAGATATAGTTGAAGTGTTTGGCTTCGGGTGGAAACCCCACTTACAGCTATTAAAAATATTTTTCTGTTTTTTGGTTTATACTCTTTTTAGTAGACTGTATAGAGACTATCAGGGTAGCAAATGAGGGTGAACTGGAAATGGAGTCATTATTTATAATGAAAGATAAGATAAGAAAGAAATTGGCAAAATTCTCCAACTTTAAAAAACCTGGCCTAGATAAGCTTCCAAATTTCTGGCTGAAACAGAAATTACACCATTACAGCATTACACCATCATTACACTGCTGCCTTTCACAGAATTTTGCAGGGAGAAGAAGAAACACCAGAATGGCTTGCAAGTGGAGATACAACCCTCATCCCTAAGACTTGAGACCACTTATCAGCACTGCTCCGCTGGTCAGTGACTAGTGGTAGGCCTAGTGAACGAAAGGACTATTGGAGCAGTAATTCCTCACTGGCTCATTTGGTTCCCCGAATCAAGTGCACGATTAGGGGGATCATCTTATATGGCGAGTATAGCCCAAAACCTACATTTTAACTTGAAAATTTTGGGGTCGTCTTATTCACCCAGTCACCTTGTACGTCGCGGCGATAACGGTATATATATATATATATATATATATATATATATATATATATATATATATATATATATATATATATATATATACTGTATAACACCTAGATGCTGGAGACTATCTGGGGAAAGAGCAAAAATGATGTAGGAGGAATTGCTTTGGAACAAAGGATCAGCTGCTCATCAACAAAACTATTCCTGAAGACTGTAAGAAAAGAGGCACAAACCTAAGTATGGCATGGGTAGACTATCAAAATGCATTTGACAGTGTCCCACACTCCTGGATTCTGGAATGCCTCAAGCTACACAAAATCCATCCTACCATTATTAGAACTTTAACAGATCAGATGACAAAATGGAGAACAAACATTAATCCCACCCATGAAAATGAAAAAATACCCATCGCCCATGTCAAGATTGACAGGAGTATTCTTTCAAGACAATTTGTCACCCTTGCTATTCTGTCTCACCCTTGATGCCCGAAGCAAACTACTCAGCAATAGCAACAGGGGCTACAACTAGTGATGGGACGATTAATCGGACTCGGAATCGAGAATCGGAAGAATCGAGCATTTTTCAGGAATCGGAATCGGAATCGAGAGAATTGTACCATGATTTCCGATTCTTAAAACGATTCTTTAACTTTTAATTGAACCAGTTTTGCAATGTAAACTTTAAAATTTAAATGAAAGAGGATAACAAATTTTATTTTTATTGTATTGTAGCTATACATTAAAACATGTATACCCATGATGTGTAATCAAGAAGATTAAAATGAATTGTTACAACTTATAGTTGATTTTTATTTTTAAACCAATCTATTATAATTTATAATTTATATTACCATACTCATAATGTAAATAGTTAATCTTACCAGAGTAAAATATGACAATTTCCAGAAAAACAAGTATAGAATTATATTTAAAAATATTGAGAATCGGAATCGGAATCGAGAATCGTATCGGAATCGAGACTTTTTAGTGGTATCGGAATCGGAATCGTTGAAAATTTTGGTATCGTCCCATCACTAGCTACAACCTCAGTGAAACTTGGCAAAGAAATCCAGACAGTCTTCTGAACCATCTACTGTTTATGGCTGATTTGAAGCTGCAGGCAGACTCTGACCAAAACCTAGAATACCTATTACGGATTGTACATGCTTTCTCCAGTGACATAAAAATGAAGTTTGGATTGGATAAGTGTGCTAAATGTACATTTAGGGGAGGTAAGGAAATACAAACCCATAACATCAAGGATACCGAGATTAAGGACTTGGAAGAGGATAGTTCTTATAAGTACCTTGGAATAGAAGAGTGGTAATATAGAACATCAGCAAATGTGAGAGAAAATCGGTGGAGAGTATGTGCGAAGACTGAAAAAGATTTGTAAGCCCCAACTTACATCAAAGAACAAAATAACAGCTATAAATCACAACTCGGCAGTAAAACCAGATATAGTTGTATGGGACAAGAGAGAAAGGGTTGCCTTACTGATTGAGATCAGTGTCCCAAATGACTACAGCCTGAACAGAGTGGAGAGGGAAACAATTACCAAATATCAGGTGCTTCTATATGATATAAAGAGAAACTGGGCATTGAAAGAACCCACCATAGTAAGTACAGGCCAGTACCTGATTAGTGCCAACAACACCCAAATAAATCTGGTACATGAACATCATGACAAATATCATAGCCAAGAAACCTCATTCATCGAACTCAGAAAATAGTTTGCAATGATGAACAGTCATGAAATAAAGTACAGCAATGACCAGCAACTTTAATAACATGAAAGAGTAGGAAAAAATATGCGAGAGATCAACAAAGAGAAAAACTGGAGCAGTGGAGAGAAAATGCCAGACTGGGCATGTATGCAGCAGAACTAGAGAAAGACATCAAAACCTAAGGTGCCTCTGCATAGCCACTCTAGTGATTTTCCTTTATTGACAAGGAGTGAATTGTGATGGGTTCCTAAGATCTACCACACAGTATATAAGTGGATTGAAAAGATGACTGTCAGGGTGTACACTATACAACACTTGTGAGGGATGGTTATTATTATTATTACACAAATAAATATAAGATCTCTAGTCTCATCTATTGGCATTTATGCAAATATACCAAAAGGTTCTGGGAACATAACTCACAACCAATCATAGGAATTGAATAATTTGCTATTTCTGTGACACCATGTTACGGGTGAAGTAAATGATGCAATTTCTTTGTGCTTCTTGCCCCTTTAAAGTACAATAATTTCACCTTCCACAACAGTCCTGGGATCGATGTGAATGACAAGATAACCTTTCCCTTTTACAATCTGAGTGGTGGACCTAGTGGTATAGTTTTCTATTTTATCTTTCTTTAGAATACTGAATATGTATCAATATTCTAAAATTTCTATTAAATAATTCTATAATACCCTCTATACATTGCTCTTTAATTTAACCTACCTAATTAAATATCGAAAATCTACTGTACATAAGTATCCTTTAAATTAGATCTTTATTTGGTCAGTTCTTAACTTTTCCTTTCTTAAATCTGAAGTTCAAAATATATATTTTTTTTTTGGAAGTGAAGGCGAAGGGCGAATGTCCATAAAAATGTCACACCCCACGAAAGGAGAAGACAGTCAAAATGAAGAACAAAAACAATGCTTTTTTCTTTTTTCTTTAATTTTGCAATTTTGCAACTATTGTGTGGTATGTAAAATGCATGTATGTTTAGTGAAGAATAGAGGGAAAAGTGTGTGTTTGAGAGCATGGTAAAAGATTAGCTAAAAAGGACAGTGAGAAGAGAAATGGGAGTTTCAGCACTCCCTGTCTCGTGGCTAACGTTTCCCCTGGAGTACTTCCCTGGTTGGTTGGTGTTATAAAGTTTAGACTCGCCAAGGTGCCAATGTACAGCCCTGGCTTAACTATGAGGGTAGCAAGCTACCGCCTTTAGTTCATGCAGATTACTGCACACCACCACCTCGTGCCTTTCCGAGAAGGACCTCATTCTTGCAGGGGGTCACTGTGAGTGACAAAGGGTAACACTTCAGTTCAACATGGAAGAAAATAAAAGTATCAACTTACCCTATTTATTATTACCTCTAACATATACGATTATTATTACAGATTATTAATAATAAATTATAACAGTAAATTATAAATATGACGGAAGTGAGTTAACAAAGTATATCTTACTTTACTTGTTACTGAAAGTTACTTTCAAACTTAAAAAAACTCTCTACATGGTTCACAAAAAAAGTATGCATGGATCCAGGGCCGTTTCTAGCCATTAGGGGGCACGAAGCAGTATACCCATTTGAGGCCTCACGCCTTACTACATCACTTCAGCGCACACAAAAAATGGCTGTGTTAATAAAAAACAATTATGAAACAATTTTAATGAAACCTGGTTAACTGCATGAAGAATGTCATACCATACTACTGTGCAAATCTGAAAGTGGTAAGACCCTACAACCTCTGCAAGTGCTTGTGCTTCACTCCTGGCTATGGCATCTGTGGCATTGTTTCTGACTTCCAACAGGGCCTCTTTCATGTGGCTCTGGTATCGCTCAGCCTCAATGCTCTTAAGCCGGCTCTCCCACCTGGTTTCACTCCAAGACTTGAGTGTTATGTTCACGTGCTTCTTTAGGATTGTCCATCTCTGTGTAGCTGCTGCAAAAAGGTTGTACAATTTTTGTACGTTGCCAAAGAAGCTGATGGCATCTGTGGAAGCTTTAGCTGCATCAGCCACTACAAGATTCAGAGTGTGAGCCCCATATGGAACATAGAGTGCACGACAGTTCTTCTTTAATAACCTTGCCCGAACACCTTTGTTCTTGCCCTTCATGTTCGCTCCGTTGTCATATGACTGTCCTCTGCAGTCATCAAAGTGAATATTCAGTTCATCTAGTCTCTTCAGAATCAGAACTGATGATAATAGACATCTGTTCTTGGTGGCTTATGTCTGGAGTGTAGTCTAAAATGAGTGAGTAATATTTAGCTTGTTTTATTTCTGCAACAATGGCATCCAAGATCTTCCCACTAATGAACCCAATGAGCTCATTTTGAATGATGTTTCCTACGTAACTTGAATGACTATATTGGTCACTTTCGACTCTGCTGATGTGTTGTTTCATCACTGGATCAAATTTGGCAAGCAGCTCAACCTCCTTCAAGAAGTTGCCATTGTCTTGATTGTACAATGTAGAGGAAGACCCCCTGAAAGCAAGGTTTTTCTCTGCCAGTGATTGGATTATACTTAAAAGACGTGTGAGAACATCGCGCCAGCGTCTTCGCTCTACCTCCATTAATGACATTTCAGTTTGGTCAATGGTCCTCCCAGTTTTTAGCCGCAGTTCCAGATCCTTCCATGTTGCCATGTTATCTGCATGTTCTGAACTATTTTCATGGCCTTTCAGAAGCGAACCAACGTTTATCCAGTCTGAAAGTCCATCCATAATTAGTTTGTACGACTTCCTTGAAAACAACTTGCAGCAGAAGCAATAAAGAGCATCATTCCTTCTAAAGTACATCAGCCAGCTTCGCTTTATTTTTTCCCCATTAATTAATGTTCTGTACATGTAATGCTGATGAATGCTTTACCGTCCTCTCTTTTAGGGAATGTGAAATCTGGACTGATTTGAAATGGTCCTCGAGACACCAGATCTGTCTTCAAGGCATCTGACAGGACAACTGGCTAGTCATACGGATCAAGCGGTGGAGCAGATCTTGGTTCTTGTTGCTCAGTAGAAATGCTTGTGTGTGGTGTTTGAAGCTGAACAGAAGATGGTCCACTTGTTGGTTCATCAGGCTCTACTTCTACTGGTGTTTGAGGTTGCATAGAGGATGGTCCTGCTGTTGGTTCATGATGCTCATCAGGCTTTGCTGAGGATGGCTTTTCCAAATATTTCAGTAGTGCTCCTGAGAAGAACATAACATTACATATTCTGTTAATTTTTGCTAAAATACTCTTTCTTATCTTGTTTGATAATTGATCTGTGTGAACAGAATTTGAGGTGATGTGATCCATTAAATTTCACATTTCGAAATATTATAAATATCAGAGAGACTAGCTTACTCTACGTGATTCCTAAGCACTTGCCTAGCTTGATGGTCAACCTAACCTAGTTGCCTGAACTGTAATCATAAGAATATACAAGTGGCACATCTCGCCTGTGATACTGGAAAGCTTCTCTTCTATTTTTTTCTTTTTCTGTTTTTCAACTCCTGATGGATAATGTCGTTTCATTTTCCAAGATGCATGAAGTCACATCTAGTTAACCACAACTAATCTGCTAAATAATAATAATCATGATGATGATGATAATAATAATTGTTATAATTGTAACGTTAATCAAATACATTCAAATAATCAGACGATTTAGGTTTTAACCAACAAAATTCACATTATCTGAAAAAGATGAGAAAAGAATTAATAAACTTGAAAATATAACGAAAATAATGCTAGGTTTTAAGTGTTACAAAATCTCTTAATATTCAGTAAATTAGTGAAATAATGTTTTACAATACTAGAAAAATTAAGCATTTAGGAAAGTATAAGCATATAGTAAGAATAAAGTTAAATAATATAGAAATAAGATCTCACAATAGTTATTTTACACACAACGATCAAAACGTTTCATTTGTCTCCGTTTTATCACATTTGTCTCGTACAAAAACTTTAATTAATACGACGATAATAATAACAACAATAATATTAATAACAACTTCAGCTATATTCCTATTCTTGCCCACTGAGCTATGACCTGGGATCCTGTCTAGGGGCCCCCTAGTAGCAGCTGGGCCCTAAGCAGCCGCTTAGTCTGCTTATGCCAGGAAACGGCCCTGCATGGATCAGACAATTGCTCATTCAGAAATGTTGTAACCTCATTTTCAAATAAAAATGTCCTTAAATATTTTTTATTTATATATCTTGCTTTTCGCTGTAGCTTTGTTTTTTCATAATGTTTAAAATCAGGAAGTTAATTTTTAATCACCCTGTGTGTGTGTGTGTGAGAGAGATAGTTATTATACAGGGTGTCTATAAAGTCCCTATCTATTTCAGTGAAAACGTAGCAAAAAGGGTAATATTCAATGACAATATAATGGAAGGCATACATTTAATGAATACTTAAGCATATGATTCTGTATGAGCACATTAGTATCTCTACAGAGTTCGAATCTGTCAGCAGCATTGCGGAACACATTTTGGAGCATGACAGGGGTTATTTTTGTAACTGCTGTTACAATACGAGCACGTAAATCTTGCAGATCTGTAACACTCGTTTGATAGAAGTTTGATTTGATAAAGCCCCATGCAAAGAAATCCAAGGGCGTTAGGTCAGGAGATCGAGCCGCCCAGGGCCTGTTGCCTCCACGTCCGATCCACCGATTTCGAAATCGTTCATTTAGGTACTCCCGAACAATGTTTGCGTAATGACAAGGTGCCCCATCTTGTTGAAAGACGACGGTGTTTAAAATGCCATCTGAATGAAGCTGGGACATTTACGTGCTCGTATCGTAACAGCAGTTACAAAAATAACCCCCGTCATGCTCAAAAACTTTTCCGCAATGTTGCTGACAGATTCGAACTCTGTAGTGATACTGATGGTGCTCATGTAGAATCATATGCTTAAGTATTCATTAAATATATGCTTTCTATTATATTGTCATGGAATTTTACCCTTTTTGCTACGTTTTCAATTAAATAGATAGGGACTTTATAAACACCCTGTTACAATTCAGAATGGTCCCTTAAGATGATTTTATATTAAAGTAATTCATAGACCGTGTGTTGAGCGAGGAACCCTTTTGGGATATTAAATCCACTATGGTTTAGAATAAATAACAGTAAATAGCAAATACTAAAGTTTTTTTTCATGATGGAAGCCCAACATGGACACCGAGTCATTAGCTTCCCTCACCAGCCATTTTCTAAGCAGTTGGGACGCAGCTTTGGAACAGGATCTTGGGTTTAAAGCTGAACTAAACACCAACATTGAGAACCTGAATATACAAAAGAAACTCAGAGTATTTACTTAGATAACGTTCACATCAAAGGAAAAGGGTAACATTTGTATTTTTAGCCAAAATCCAAAACTTAAACCTCAATTGTTAACTCTAAGCATCAACTTTTTGAGACACTTAACATGTCTGTTTAATGTGATACAACTCATTTACTGTTACTTATTCGAACCATAGTAATTTAACATCTGAGAAGGGTTCCTTGTTCCATGCACAGTCTGTGTATTACATACCTTCCAACTTTCAAATGTTCAGTGCGATGATTCTTTATTTCACGAAGGTCAAGCTTGTCGTCCCTCCTCTCGAGTTGGCCTGGTGAAGTAGACAGTTGGTTTCTTGTACTCTCCACCCCACCTAGCTATTTATGCCCGGCTCATCTGGGATTGTTCTGAGACAGGCGTCTAATCCTCTTTTGAAGATATCCACCGCAACATCACTCGTGTTCCTTAGTTCCTTGAGCAGCTGGTTAAACAGTCTTGGTTCTCTCTCAACAAAGCATATATATATTGTGCCAGATTAGTGCATCTGTTGGCTTTGTGCTTTACAGGTTTACTGATACATGGTGTTTTGCTCGATACACTGTTATCCGTTGTTTTGGTGTCACTACTAAAAGATAAAAGGGTAAAATCAACAGTAAAGGTAACTATAGGCCAATAGCCTTTGCCAGTATTATCTCTAAGGTGTTTGAATATATACTCATTAATAGGTCCACTTGAATGTTACCTGTATACTAGTGATAACCAATTTGGTTTCAAAAAGAAGCACAGTACTGATATGTGTGGGTATGACTTGAAGGAACTGGTCTGTAAATACCAAACTCTCGATGCTAATGTATTTTTGTTTTTCCTGGATGCCTCTAAGTGTTAATGACAAATTATACATGAAACTTGTAAATCGTAATGTACCTGGTTACTTGGTCCGTATATTAATATTCTGGTATAATCACCAGATAAGGTAAGATGGGGGTGGGGTTAATTCAGAGCCATTCTCTGTGACCAATGGTGTCAGGCTAACAGCTTTATCTCTTCCTTTACCCTTTGCTTTGTCCGGAGCGATAGGGCGCGTCCCTCTGTGGCGAATGTGGGAATACACCTTTCTTCGGTGTAAGGGCTTTCTCTGCCCTCGTGGACCATTGGGCCCGTTTGGGGACCCGGCTGATCTCCTGCTTCTTTTTCTTTCTTTCTCCTTTAACCCATTCTTTCTGGCTTCTCCCTGTTTTTTTGGCGTTGTTCTTTGGACCTTGATTTTGGCCCTTGGGTGTGGGAGGTGGTTGCCCTGCACCCTTGTCGCTTTCCAACCAAACCCAAACCCTGTCCCTGCCACTTTTCACCGCGCGTTGGATGAGAGTGGCCGCCTTTCAGGGACTGGGTGCGGGTGTATCTCCCCTGCGTGACATCTATCGGCGGTGGGACCAAGTGTGCCCACACTTCGCCTTTCCCTTGTTGGAGTCGGTGGTGGCTGGATGCGCGCGGGGGATGAAGTTCTTTTTTGTTTTGCTATGGACACTTCTCCCCCTCGGCTTACGACTACTGCTTCTCATTCCCGGACTACTACTTCTCTCAACACTCGGGTGGTGGGCAACCAGGCCCTCGAGTCCTTTACCACTGGAAGACCGCAACCTAATGGGGTTGACCCCCTGTGGAAGCGGAACGCTTGCACTCTCCTTTTCCGTTGCCGACCCCAGTCCGTCCCTCGACTACGCCCTTGGACCTACACTCTCTGGAGCAGGGGTCTCGCCCCAGCCCACTTCAGCCACCTTCGGGCAAGTCAAGTTCCACCGAGGACTTGCCCCCACAACCCGGCTTCTTGCTCTCCCATATGCCCCCCTCACCCGCCGTCAGCCCACCTCCCCACGGAGAGAGCCTCGCGGCGGACGGGGGAGCCGGCATTCACGGCCGTCCTATCGACCGTTGAATATCCCAGTCCATTTCGACTCTACAGCCTCCCTCTCCCTCCAAGTATCCACAAATTCCTGGTGATTCGGCCTACATCTGGGTCCCTCCCGAACAACTCTGAACGGACGTTCCAGGCGATCCGAACCCACAGCAACTCCAGCCGCTATGACGTACGCCCACAGAGGGATGGCTCCCTCCTCGTAAAATCACGCTCAGCCGCAGAGACGAAAGCCCTACTCTCCGTCACTGAGGTCCTTGGATGCTCGGTGTCCGTTTCCCCACACCCTCGCCTGAACCAGAGTCAGGGCACTATTTACGCCACCCGCCTATTGTCGGTCGCAGTGAACGAGCTCCTGGAGGACCTCGCACCCCAAGGAGTCACTAAGATCTATCGTTTCACATCCCGACAGGGAGGCACCCCCTCCCCCACCCCACGTCTGCTCCTTACTTTCAACACACTAATCCCCCCGGCCGCATTGTATGGGGTATGGGAGACCGCGCCTCATGCGAGTTTTCTATCCGCCCATACGTCCCAGACCCGACCCGTTGCTTCAAATGCAATAAATTCGGACACGTTAGCTCCGCTTGTCGACAGCCGCATCAATTATGTGTTCACTGTGGACGACTCGCTCACCCTGACAGGTGCCCCAACACACCCAAATGCTCCAACTGTGAAGGCGCACACCCTCTTCATCCCGAGAATGCCTTTTCTTCAGGTTCGAGAAGGAGGTCCGAGGCCTACAGGTGACGGACTTCCTTAGCCCCCGTGAGGCACGCGACAGGGTGCGGAGTCGGGAGGTGAGGCCGGGGGTGTCCTATGCCGCTGCTCTCGGCTCTATCATCTCGGCACGCCGCCCTGGCCTGCCGCCGAAACCCCCCAAGCCACTGCTCCCTGTTCCCCTCAAAGAAAACCCTCGCAGGACCCGACGGTTTCCTGTCCCCCCACCATTTCCTCTTCCCGCACCTCACCTGCCACGAATCCCCCAGGTGTCTGGGACCAGGACACCCAGGTCCCATCCACCTCAAACCCCGCCTTCCCAGTACCCCCTGCACACGCCCGAACCTGCCGCCCGGAGCAAGCCGTCGAGGCGGAGACGCCGGAGCGTGTCACCGGACCCTCCGGCCTTCCAACGTCTCTCTCCCTCTTCCCCTCGGACCAAGAAGACGGCTCGGATCCTCACTCCGCCCACCACGTCTACTATGTCCATCTCTCCCCATCGCAGAAGTCCCACCACTCTACCCCCACAGACTCTGACAATAGTGGCTGAGATCCACGACCCGCCCCGGACGACGGGACCCAGTCCGAACAATATCCTCTCCCCGAGGATCCGGTGGATGCGGCCCTGGCGCAGCTGCACGGTGTGACCGAGGGAAGCTCGGCCGCGCCCACGCCCACGAGTCTTATGGATCTGCCCTTGCCTCCTGGTGCCATTTTCTCCACCCCTCCACGAGACTACTCTGATTCACCTTCCACCCCCATCGTACCTATCCCCCAACATCCCCGGCCCCCTCCTTGTCAGCTACCCTGTGTACCCGCCCGGTCCTTTTGGTACCCCTTATCACCACCTCGAGTCCGCCATGAGACCCGGACAGGCGGGGTAGCGCCACTTTTGGGGCTACCGTGCCCCCTCCTGGTCCGACCATAGAAGCCCGTCACAGTACATCCGACCCTCTCAGCCCACGATGTTCCTCTGCCTGCCGTGATCCACGCCTCCGGTCTCGCTCGGCCGACTCGATCCCGCCACCTCCGCGGGGTTCGACAGGCCGACCGATTCCTTCCCTGGTGAACGGTAGATAGCCAGCCATGCTCCCGACCAAGCCTTCAATTTCGCGAACTCCGGATCTCCCTTCATACTCCAACCTCCTAGCACCTACACCTTTACCCATCCCCCTTCATCAACTAATGGATCCCCCGAAAACCACAATAGTCCACTGGAACTGTCGAGGAATATTCGCAAATTATGAAGGCCTTACCTCCCTGCTTGCCACTTCCCGTCCGGTGTGTGTCTGTCTCCAGGAGCTAATCCTGGGGACCAGGCCCATGCCCTGCCCTACTGGTTATTTTTGCACCGCCACCCCGCCTCCTACCTGCACTCGAAGGGGAGCTGCCATCCTCGTACACCACGCAGTCCCCTTCTACAACCTCTCCATCCGGTCCCCACTACAGGTGACTGCCGTCCGGCTCTCCCTGGATAGACAGTACACCGTCTGCTCCATCTACCTCCCCCCCACGCTCAAGTCTCCCGCGACGACCTGGTGGAAGTCGTGGAACAACTCCCTAGGCCCTTCCTACTGCTGGGCGATTTCAATAGTCGCCACCCCTTGTGGGGCGACACACGCACCACCTATATGGCCCCAACCCTGATATCCGTCATGACCGAACTCTCCTTCGAGTGCCTCAACAATGGCTCTCCTACTTTTTACCATGCCACCACCTGCACTCCATCCTGTATAGACCTGTCCCTCGTTTCAACTGATGCCCTCCTAGACTTCACGTGGCAAGTCCTCCGAGAGGACCATGGAAGTGACCATCTCCCCATACAACTCACCCTTAATCGACCCGACCAGACTGTTCGGGTACCGGTAAGGTGGGTTACTACCAACGCGAATTGGGCCCGCTTCCGCGACAACACCTATACCACCCTTACAACTGCCCACTTCCCATCCATCGACGAGTGCATCGCTTACTTCGAGTCCGTCGTTCTAGCGGCCGCAAGCACTAGCGTACCACAATCCTCCGCCTACCCCCGCGCCCGACGGGTGCCTTGGTGGACCCCGGAGTGCGCGGAGGCCGTGCGCGCCAAGAAGAAGGCAACTCGGCGCTTCTACCGGACGCGACTCCCCATCCATCGCACGGAGATGCAGCGGGTCAGGGCCATCGCCCGCCGCACAATGAAGACAGCGCGCCGAACCTCTTGGCGTGCCTTTGTGTCCGGCATCACCGCCAACACACCTTCGGCTACCATCTGGAAGAAGGTGCGGGGTGTCGAGAGGCGACATGTCCCCTCCCGACCCCCGGTCCTCCGGACTAACGACGGACTCCTATGTGAACCCAAGTCGGTGGCAGACCACCTTGCTTCTACCTTCGCCGCCGTTTCTTCCTCTACAGCCAATTCCGTACCCGCCCCTGACGATAGCCCCTCTCCACCGTCCATAGACAGCACCTACAACCGATTGTTTACCATGCGTGAACTACAGGCGGCACTGGCCTCTCGACGATCCCCTTGTCCCGGTCCGGACGGTATTCCGTACGGCATGCTCCAGCACATCCACTCTACCTTACAAATTTTCCTGCTGGATCTATACAATCGCATATGGATAGAGGGCGCCTTCCCCTCTAGGTGGAAGGAGGCCCACGTCATCCCTATCCCCAAACCCGGCAAAGATTCCCTGGACCCCACAAACTACAGACCAATCGCCCTGACGTGTTGTGCCTGCAAGATCCTCGAGAAAATGGTTGCCACGCGATTATCGTTCGTCCTTGAACATAACAATTCCTTCCCGTCTACCCAGTCCGGCTTCAGACAATTCCGCTCCACTACTGATCCCCTCCTGCTTCTCAGCCGAGACATACAGGATGCCTTCGACAATGGACAGTTCGTACTGTCAATTTTTTTTGACATCCAGAAGGCCTATGACACCACCCGTCGAGCAATGATCCTCGGTCAGCTCCGACATCTGGGCCTCGTCGGAGCCATGCCGACCTTCATCAGAGGCTTCCTCTCTTCCCGGACTTTTAAAGTCCGGGTGGGCTCAGTCCTCTCTGACACCTTTGTGCAGGAGGACGGGGTCCCACAGGGAAGCATCCTCAGTGTTCTCTGCTTCTCCGTCGTGATGAACACGGTCTCACAATGCCTTCCACCCACCATCCGCTCTTCCATTTACGCGGATGACCTTGCAATCTACTTCGCAGGGCGAGAACCGTCTGTTGTTCAACGACAGATGCAGCTCGCCATCTACCGGGTGGAAAGGTGGGCGACGTCGGTGGGTTTCCGCCTCTCCATCCCTAAGTCCAAGTGTATGGTCTTCAGTAGAAGAAGACCCACAGCCCTTCCTCTACCCTCTGTCACATTATACGGCAGGCCTCTTGAGGTGGTACCCTCCACGCGTTTTCTGGGCATGACCCTAGACCGACGGCTCAATTGGGTTCCCCATCTCAAGTACCTAAAGCAATCCCTTCGACGCCCCCTCGCTCTCCTGGATCACCTCTCTCACACCACATGGGGTGCAGATCGACGCTCTCTTCTTCGCCTTTACACTTCCATAGTGCAGTCGAAGCTGGACTATGGTAGTGCAGTTTACGGTTCAGCCTCCACCGCCCGCCTCCGTATCCTGGACCCGGTACTTAATAGAGGCCTCCGCCTCGCCACCGGTGCCTTCCGCTCCTCCCCAGCCTCCAGCCTCCATGTGGAATGCGATCATCTCCCTCTCGCCCTCCGACGGGGTCTTCCTCATGAGGACATACCTCCGTGCACAGAGGCTACCTTCTTCGCTTCTGGGCACGGTGGTTTCAGAACTACCACCTCAGGGACGGAGCTGGCACTTCACTGAAGCGGTCCGCTCTTTCCTTGATCTTTTCAACATGCCCGCCCCCTCAGTTATCCCCATTTCATTCAGCATCTACCCCCCTTGGATCCTCACCCCTATCAAGTTTTGCAAAGATCTGTGTACCCTACCGAAGACTACCACGAGCGCCATGATATACAGGTCACTCTTCCGCGAACACGCAACCCAACACCCGGACGCAGTCGCCATTTACACGGATGGTTCCCGCTCGGAAGCCGGTGTGGCCTCCTCAGCGGTGATTCTGTCCCAGCCGCTTTCCCGGGGCGTCGGCCTGCCCCGCGAGGCCTCCGTTTTTTCGGCGGAACTTTTCGCCATTACGGAGGCCCTCGATATTGTGCGCACCCACTCTGCCAGCTCCTTCGTCATTTATTCGGATTCCCAAAGTGCACTCCTCTCCCTGGAAAGATTTAACTCCCCCCACCCGCTCGTCTGTACCATCCAGCAAACCTTCCACTGTCTAACGACCCTCCAACACAAGACAATCGCCTTCTGCTGGGTCCCGGCTCATGTCGGCATCCAGGGTAACGAGGCGGCGGATCGCACAGCAAAGACGGCCTGCTCACTGCCGGCCTCCTCCCGACCCCTCCCTTTCTCCGACTTCTTCCCGACTTTCCGCTCCCACTTCCGCTCCATATGGCAGCGGGAATGGGACCAGGCCACACAAAATAAACTCCACACGATCAAGCCACGAATAGGATACTGGGCCTCCTCATTCCACCGGTCCCGCCATAAGGAAGTAATCCTAGCCCGTCTCCGCCTAGGCCACACCCGCATCACCCACGGACACCTTATGGCGAAATCGCCAGCCCCGCTTTGCCCTACCTGCCATACCCCTATCACTGTCATACACCTCCTGGTGGAATGCACAAAGTTGTCTGCTCTTCGTCGCAGGTGTTTCCCTCTCTCGGCCGAAGATCCCATACCCGACCGGCTACGATCCATACTCGCCGACGGCCCCCACTTTTCAACGGAAGCGATTCTCTTCTTCCTTACTCACTCCCAGCTGCTCCATCGCATTTAAAACCGTACCCCTCCTACCCACTATCCAGCGACTGACCCTTACTCACTCCCCTAGTCTACCCCCCCAACACAGTAACATCACCCACTCACCGCCTCGCCGAGATATGTACCGCTCCTTTTAGGTACGAATCGGCGGTAAATCAGAGAAGAAAAAAAAAACTCTTCCCTTAGTTCCCAACACTTCGTGTAAGTGCGTAATGGATCCCCATTGAGACAACCTAAGACTTGTCTACCAGTATTAACGAACAATAAGTTTTATGTTTTAGGCTTCGAAGATGTAGATGAACCTGACATACGACTCACTGGTGATTCCATTGTTCGAGGGCAGCTCGAGAAATTCTGCGGGAGAAACCCCCATCGTAAGCGCCGTCACTGCTACCCTGGTGCAAGGGTGGAGGATATAACTAATAGTGTTGACTTTTTTACAGACGGAACATCTGAGGACACAACATACGTTATTCATGTCGGTACTAATGACGTTCTAAATTCTAGATCGGAAGAGCTGCTGGCTAGTTATAGGGATTTACTAGAGCGACTAAGGGAAAAAACTAATAAGATTGCTTTAACAGGTATACTTCCTCGAATTATCCAACGTAACGAGTTCTACAGCAAGGCAACCTATATTAACAATAACTTAAAGTCACTTTGCCAACAGGAAGGAGTGCATTTTGCAAAATTTTGGAGCAGTTTCTACGGCAGGAGGGACTTGTTCCTCGGAGATGGACTTCATCTTAATGATGTTGAAGCTGCGCGTTTAGGAAGACTATTTTATAATACTGTCTCTTCTTTTCAGGCTGCCGTAACTCGAACGGTCCCGGCGTCCCTTAAATCATAGGCTTTCCAAGCAATTGCAATAAATGAATCGTGGCTTAGCACTGAAACACGTGACTTTGTAGGGGAGTATCAAATTAGAGGTTACAGACTTTTTGTTAACACCACCTCGCCTACCTATTCTGTTTTTATGTTGTATATCAAAGATAATTTGTGAACGTTATAGAATTAAAGCACAGAATTCCAGAACCGATAGATTCGACTATAGCAGAACTTAAATTGAACGATTTCAAACTTGTTGCCTTTATATATAGGCCCCCTAATGAAACGGCTGATACGGCGAAGTGTACGACGAAGTGTTATATCGTAACAAAGAAAATAATAGGTAGTGAGTAGGCCTTAATCAGTGGCGGCTCTAGACTCGATAAAGTGGGAAGGCTGTAGCTTTCGAAAATACTTATAAGGTACAAAAATTAAGAAAACTAGCTTAATAAAATAATAATTCAATTATAAATACTTAGTATGGTTACTTACCAATGGATGAAATGATTTTATTTAAATATAAAATCCATTTTCGGGTTCTGGACGTTGCAAAATGATCAATCACTTTTTCATTAAAATTGTTGATATCACTTATCATTCTATTTTCAATTGACAGCATTGCTAAAGCCGTGAGCCTTTGATTCAACATCGAGTTTCTAAGAAGTGTTTTTATTCTTTTTAAGGTTGAAAAGCATCTTTCAGTTTCAGCTGATGTCATGGGCGTTGTTATTAAAATTTTTACAAGTTTAACTGTTTCTGAAAATGCTGATTCTAAATTATTGTCCAAGAGAACACTTAATAATCAGTGAGCTTGTCGTTTGAGTAGATATCGTCTCGACCATAAAGAACGGATAGTTCCGTTTTGAGTTTTAATTTGTCAAGCTTTGGATATGCTTCAACAGCTTTGCCGAGTTCCACAGTTGGAAAGTCTTTAAGATAAGATTCAAAACAATTTCTTAGTAGCAGTTTACTGGATTCAAGATGGCCAGTAAAGCTAAATCTATTAGTGCATTCTTGGATAATTATATCGCAGACATCTGTTGCAAATGATGTTTCATTAGTAGTTGAAAACTTCTTTTTATTTCCTTTATTTGAGTTGTTTTGTTCAGAAAAGTGTTCATATTCTTGCTTAATGTTTTCAATAGCAGCAGTAAATTTGTTTACATAGGATTGTGCGGTTGTTGCTTCAATACACCTAGATTGAAATTGTGCGAATAAAATTTCAACTTGGGGCATTATTTTACTGAAGAATTCCAGCCAAAAAGTAAATTCCGGATCATTAGCATTTTTTAATACCAGCTGCTGCAAGTCCAGTTTCCTTTGACTGAGAGGTTTCTAAAATGCTGCAGCACTCGATTAGTCATCTTTTCTTTCGTATCCAGCGTTT